>PPON03000019.1:0-182897 GCA_003708525.3 Monosporozyma unispora | reverse complement strand
AGAATTGCCAAGTAGATTCAATCTCTCCTTTACATGTTTATAATATGAGATTCTAACATATTAGGAAGTTTAACCAAAGTTTCCAGTAATTTTATAGTCTAAGTGGGTAGGTTAATATTTACAACAACAGCATCTTTATAAACCGTGTTAACAAAGGTTTTGGACCAACACATTATATAATGTGGGAAATATTTCAGTCTGATTTATTAATCTCACTTATATCCCAAACATGTTTTTCTTAATTTCTTCATGGTAATATTTCTTTTTTGAGTATTTATATGATCTCTTCTTTACCAATGAAACTTTCAAATGGGTTGCCTACTAAAGATGGTCACTCCCAACTAACTAAACTATACAGGATCTTTAGTAAGTTTACTTTTTGTAATGGGTTACATTTAGTCACTAAACTAGAAAGATGAGGAAGTGTTGTTCAGATAGTTTTTGGAACGTTGTCAGTGAGAACTTTAACCTCCACAAGGATTGAGCTCAAAAATTTCTTAGAACTATCAAGAACTAATGAATATCCAACAACTTTGGATCACCTGAATCTAAAACTTCAATATTCGTTTTGCTGTAACTTAGTATCTAAATTGTTCAAACAAAAGGAAGTTGCTTAAACGTCTCAATACCATCTTAAAAGGTGGATCTAACAAATAGAAAAGAGTTATTGTCTTTTATGGCCAATTATTCACAGAAGAAGGAGTTCATTAATTGTCTGATTTGCAAGTTTATTTGGGGGCGGTCATCATGTTGTATCCAGTTTGAAGACCTCTTTGGAGTTTTTTGCCTGATACCCCATTTCATACATGATTTTGAAACTTCTGGATGATTTCTTACCTGAGGAAATTTTGTATGGGGAAATTGACATGTAAGAAATGGTAAGAAATTGTAGTGCGCTTATATAGATGAAATATATTTGATTATTAACTATAGGGCACTTATAAAAACCCAAATTTTAATATTCATATACCAATAGACACAGAAATTTATACTCTGTATGCAGTGTATTTTCTTGTCTGTATATCTAAATCCGAAGTAAATAAAATTTTAGGTTGATTATAAGTGGAAAAAAAGGCATTATAGAATGCCCTATAACTTCAAATCTGGGCCACTTACAAATTTTTTTATAGGTTTATAGTTAAATATAATAATATAAATTAAGTTAAAACTGTTTTAAATGTATTCTTTATGTATTAAAATTCTAAGATATTGAACTTTTTATATTTGTTTATTTTATGAGGTACTTTATTTTATTTTTAAATAATGTTAAAAACCAAATAATTATAATATAGGATACATTTGACCTTAAATTTACCCAAACTGCCTTATATGCATTTTAAAACTACTTAAGAGATACATAGCTAATTTAAATGCTTTTAAGGATATACTTAAATGTTAAAATCCCGTATTCTTGTTTTCTTTTAATTAATTAACGTCATTTGAAATAAAATATTTTAATTCAATCTAAAACTCAGAAATATAAGGTTCCAAGGGCAATTTAAAGATACAAATATAATTCATCTAATACTTAAAATATAGTTGTTAGTTTAAATTAGTTTAAAGTACTTTTCAAGATCCATACAAGAGTGAAAAATATTTTTTAAAAAGGGGGAATAAATTGGGTATTAAACCCCAAAGATTTCATTCAATTTGGATTTAATTAATTCCCTTAAAATGTTATAACTGCCAAAAATATGGTAAACAATAGTCTTTATAAGCACATAGGCCATAAGATCCTTAATCCCTATACTATACCATGATATTATGATATCTGATTTTCTTTTTATAATTAATCATGGTTAAATAAAATAATTATAATCTCTGATCCATTTGACCCTTTCTTAATCTTTCTATATACTGAATGGTTTTAAACCATCCATTGACCAGAATGTTTCATGTCTCTTTATCCTGATACTTCATATATAAAGGGGAAACATTTTATTGCTCATTTATTTTTCCTCTAATATTTTTATATAATCGAGAAAACTTTATAGTCATAAACACACAAAATCCAATAATTAATCCGTATCATAATTAAAATATAATATGTCTGAATCTAATAATTTCAAATGTTACTTCCCCATTTTATAAGCTTTTACAAGATAGTTTATATATACATAGTAAGTAATATAATTAGACAGACCAGTATATTTTTTTAACCCCACTATTTGTTACAATGCTTTACTTTCGAAATAGTTTGATCCAAAGAATTCTTCAAGTTGATAATGGGGACCATTGATTAGATTCTTATCACTGGCAACAGGATTATCAGTGTATTGTTATTTGAATCAGAAGCTTTCTTGAAAATTAATTTTAAATAGGACGTTAGGCCAAAGTAAACAAACTTAAATTCCCTTGCAACAACCAGGTATTTTCATGGCCAAAAGACTCTAAAGGTAACAACAGTTTGAACCAGAGAAGATATGATGTTTCAAGGACAATGTGTAGATTACTTAATTGTATTAAAAAATCCCAAGTAGAAGTAGGTAGGTTCCTAACATCAAATAATAGGAAAACAGGGCAACCGCAGAAGTTATATGGTTCATTACCTCAAATGGTAAGGTCAAATTTCTTATCTAAGAAGCATTCAGAGGTGATAGAAGTTGAGAGGGGGCATATCTAAAAATTTGTTTATGTTCTTATAATTGAATCAATTAAAATAAAACATAATATGAGCATTATAAATTACTAGCAAGTATCGTAAATTAGCCAAGCTATTTAAATAGTATTAAGGCATAGAAAAAGGTACATAATACAATTTCCTGTTTTGTAATATAATTATTCTTTGAATAGCCATTACTGATCCAAATATATCTTCCAGAGTTACTTCATATCTCAAATACAGTTTGAGTCAATTCGCTATTGAGTAGTGTCAGAAGGCTGGGTGAACACACTGTCCAAGATTTTTTTTTGACATTTGAAAATTGGATACTTCTGAAACGGCGAGCAGTAATTTCTTCCTTTTGATTCTGAAGAGTTATGCTCAAGAAAAAATCAAAGATTTTAAAATGTCTCTAAAGAGCTGCCGAAAACATTTTGTTCTTCAACTTCGATGAATATCTGCTGTTCAAAGCGTCAATATAATTGAAGAAACATCCATCCAAAATGTAACCAATGAGACCCTTGAACGTAGTAATGCTTATAGTTGTTTGATGCCCGTTAAGTCGTTATTAATTTCCTTGACGAGTTGTTTGAGTGGGGTATACTTGTACCGTTGGTTGCTAAACAATCTTTTGAATGAATCTTTAAAACTGTTATAGAAAACAGTTTTTAAACCCTGCCAACCCACCTTGACCAACTTATCGCAGGATCTACGAGCATCATCAGTGGGGTCAATAGGTATAGCGTAAATACAAAAACAATTCTGTTATATACCCCGCTGCTCAGAGTATGTACAATAAAAATTTTTAGTGGTGCAATTTGCAGAAGAATACACGCTAGAAACTATAAACTCTTCTTCATGAATAAGCTGAAGGAGTTGGTGCATGGAATGTTTATCCTCGTAAAAGAAAAGTACCCAGGTGAAAAAAAAAATATGAAGTTGTTGAATAATTCAGAGTGGGGGGTTTAACAAGTTGATGATTATAAAAGAACATCATAACCGATATTTCCCCGGACATTTAGATATTCTCAATCAATATTTGGATGCATACCATCGTGAATTACACACTAATAACTGAACTAATAGATTTTGAACCAGAAATATTAGTGTTAATAGACATTTTAAATTATGATGAAAAGTTTAAAACCAGCTTAATTGCAAACCTAGCTGTCACCGGAACTGTGTAAGAAGTATACTAGATAACGACCAAAAAACGTAGGTAGTTTCTGACTGCTTAAATCTTAGAAAAGGACAAAAGCTAATATATAGATGTATCAGTGTGATGGATAATATATATATATATACATATACCACATGTGTATTAGGACTCAATGTGTCGATTGATGTGGAAATTAATTCAATTCATGAAAACAAATTAAAATGTTTTTTAGAAGTGCATTACAACTATTCTTTTTATGGTTAAAATCTATCTATATAGGTTGAGTCATCCAAATATATAATTTTGCAATTGTTAGCTGACTTGATACTGACTAATAAATTTAGTAATGTAACCTTACAGAATTTATTAAACTTCCACTAAGAAATGGGAATATTCGAAGAGATCATTAATTATTATAGTTAATAATTAGTCAAATTTAGTCACTGATGTACAAAAATTATTCCCCAATAGTTTTTGGGATATTTCCTATAGAAACCTTAATTTTCACAAGCATTTGGTTTCTGAAGTCGCTTTAAACCATTAATGAATGATAAATACTCAATAAAATGCAACAACCAGTGTTTAATTGGTTACAATTCAATTCTTGCTCTAATAAAATATCCAAATTGACTAATAAAGAATCGAATTGTACAAATATTTCATCATAATTACCAGTCTATTTCAATGAATTCAGAAAGATTGATTAACATTAATAGCTAATTTGGATCATTATACATTTCATTTGGAACATCTGGTTTTATATATTTATTTTCTGCAACTAATAGCAGAGAAAAGGAAGTTTGCCTCTAAGTAATATTTTTTTTATCTCAAAGAAAAGACCATCCTTTATTTGAGGGTCTGTTTCATTTGGAGCCAACCACGGCAGAAGTATTAACAGTGGAAGAAACAACATGAAAGAATCATTAACAGTAAAAGAAGCATTATGCTTCTCATCCTTTTCTAATTCCTGCAATAAATCGGACAATGTATGCTCTGGTACCTCTTTCAAATTATGAACTATGTCACGAGTAAGATCTTTGATGAAGAGTTCGATAGTATGACTAGCACATCCGGTATATACCTCAAAGAATGGGTAATCGCTGAATCCTTTAAAACCCATTGTTGCACCAATATATGATGCGGCATTGTACAGCAGCTGGTCAAAAGATGGGCCAAAACCATATTCTTTACTTACACGATCCAAATCAGCGGTTAATGTTAATCTATCTTTCTTTTTCAACTCATCAAAATAGACCGGTAAAGAAATTTTTTGTAAATCACGATTGATCATGCTCACTGTAATGCCTCTGGTGTTCTTTCCTGGCTTGGACTTCCAATCATCACATTCAATGGAAATGCGTGGGACCTCATGAGATCTTACTGAACTGAAACGCTTGGTGATGTTTGAAATAATTGTGGTTTCATCATGTTTCTCTGCGGTAGAATAAATTTCTGGCTTCATATACTGTTGATGCTCTTCGAAAAATTGTTTCAAATCTTCCTTAATCATGTTAGAACGATTAGCAATTCTAATCCTACAATTTTTTCTATTCCAAGATGGGCCCCAGCCATTGTGCCAAACTTTAAAATGTGCTCAAAATGTTTTTGATTTTCAAGAGCAACATGTCCCAAAATTAACGCGTTTAAAAGTGTAATCATACCTTCAAGTACTTCTAAAACTTCTTCTTCTGTCACCTTTGGCTTCTTTGGCGGTTTGCAGTTATTGTCTTTATTTTCAGATCCATTTTCATCCATCTTTCGAGTTGACTTAGTAACATTTGGTCTGGTTGGATCTAAATGGTTAAGAACTTTTAATTCTAAATCAACTGAATCAACTGAATCACCTCTATGCGCCTATTTATTATGATTTTTACAAGAATAAGCAGCACTATTTCATGAACCAAATTAAATGACAACTCCACAAATACCTTTATCAGTCTAATGGTGACAAATTCTGCTATATTCATCTATATTACTGAAACACACCGCATAAATGGATTTTTCTGGTCTTGTACCATAACTCAAAGTTTTTGTTAACAAATCTAAGTCCTTTAATTTTGGGTAATCACTAACTTTACAATCTTTTATAACCTTTGTTAACGTTGGGCCTGACTTTTTTCATCTTTAGCAGGTTTCGGAGGTTTAGGTTTCGGAGTTTTAGGTTCACTATGAGATTCAATACCAATAGGTCCATCGTTAGAATTAGTTACAGGATTGAAAGTTAAATTCCTCAGTTAAAATATATAAATTTAAATTCATATTAGACCATATATCTATTATACCCAAATTCTTAGCAAATTTTTACAACTAAAACAGATGTGGTACATTCATTCATGCTGCCAATATTATTCCAATACTTTAATTTTTCAATCACATGAAGCGTTAACTAATGGTAATGGGTCACCAAAGATTTGCTTTTCAATATTGAATTCTTAAATTGACATGTAAAAGGATGATTTATAAAAAATTTAACATACTGTAAATAATTGAGTTGCATTAATGTCAATAGCCTTAATAATCTAATAAAATGATGAATGAACCGCTTATTATTATGTTTGGTTTCACAGCACTTCTTAATATTATAATGCTTTGCTGTGACCTTCTGAGAATGGTAACTGTGTTGTAACTCACTGAAAATATATTTCATTCATCTATAAATAATATGATCCACACATCTTCTAGCTACAAACAGTTGTGAATTTGATCTGGATACCCTATTGTTTTGGCGCAATTTTATTAAAAACACATTATCTGGCTACACATGAAGTGCCGAAAAATAGAGTTGTTGCAGGATTTCCAATGTAATTACATGTCATTTCTAAAGTGGATGTAGTAATGGCACCCGAGAATGGTGGTATGTAAATAAAAAACTAAGCTTTGAAACTCTGAATGTGGAAAGTTCGGTAAAAACTTATTAATCTTTACTGCTCGGGACTCTATTATGGTTTATATAAACATATATTCAGTTTGAAATAATACAGTTATCTATTCTCTAGGTTTCACTTGAAACAGCAAAGAAGGAAGACCTTTCTAATATGGCTAAAGCACCTTTAATTCTTGCATTACCCAAACTTTCAAATAATGTATGATTTCCAGAGCTAACTTGACATCGTGTAAGGTAAATTACTCTTTGGATAACGAAGGAAGAATACATTTTTATTATAAAACGGAAAATCTGTGTCAATAAGGATAAAATAAATAACAGAATGATAGTACCGGCTAAAGTCTATAAATTTATGTACAAAATTGCAGTTTCTCATCTTTTTTATAGATTATACATTATTGATATTTATATATAAATGTATCATATACGTTATAGAATGTTTTCACCATAGTAGTTAGTCAAAGAACACAATAATACCGTTAGTTTAACCAATTCATTACTAGAATGTGCCTTATTCAACCCTTCTTTTTCTTCCAAAGTATCATATTTGAAAATACAAATTAGTAATTTACGGATGGAAACTAATAGCCCCTTAACACTCTTAATAACTTCATGATTTTGGTTACCAGCACTTATTAGAACAGCTGTTAATAATTTGAATATCGGGATGATTAATTCTTTCAATGATAAATTATTATTTGAATTACCACTTAACTTCTTTTCATCTAAAGTAATATCTACTAGACCTGCCTTCTGAGTTAATTTATCTTCTGCAAACACAGTTAATCCAAGATCAGGATCAGATCTTAAAAATGTAATATTACCAATGACTTGAAGAACTTTATTTTGAATCAAACATTGAGCACCATTTCTTGTTTCTGCAATATGGACTAAAAAATAAGTAATAGCTTTGAATGCTGTGATTTCATACAACAAATTATCAATACTCACAGTATCTTTCTTCGAATTTATTAATCTATCAACATTTTTCAATGTACGAATAATTAAATGTAGCTGTGTATTCTTTACCAGAGCATCTAATATAATGTTTTCTCTATTAGAATTAGCAATTTGAACTAAGGAATCCAACAACAATATAGCAGTGATACGACTAGTACTTTCTCCATAAATAGCATCATTACAAATTGCCTCAACAAATCTTTCACTTTGGACTCTGAGACTTTGTAAAATGTCTCCAGAGATGGTATTATCGTTTAATACCCTTACCAAATATTGATTGGCTAACACATAAAAATCTGATCTCAAGGATACAGAAGATAAAGGAGAGGTAATACCATGGATACAAACCTTGAAAAGATTTTGAAGTCTCCCATCTAGTGAATCCTTCTTATTAATTAAAAGGCGATCTTGATTGTAAACATCATATAAGAATACAGCTAATGAAACCAAATCTTCAGATAGTCTAATATCAAATTCAACATAATCATTAATCTTCGGAATAATGACACTAAATATTTCTAGAAGAAAATTAGAACGTTCCAATGGACCTAACTTACCATCTGATACCAAAATTTGAACCAATTGGACCCATGAGTGTAAAATCGACAGTTGTAACTTATTTAACTTTGAACCGCTAATAAAATTGACCACATATGTTCTAACATTGACTATTTCAGCATCGATTCTGGCATTATACTTGTTCATTTCTTCATTACCAACTGTCAAAATCATGCTATTTGAAACAGGTTCGTGGGATTTTTTGAATAGTTTTAACATATTGTTAATATTTTCAACATCAAAGACTGGACCAGTACAATTCTGAGTTAATTTCACTTTAGTCAAATCAAGTGGAAGACGAGCTAATTCTGAAACTGAATCAATTAACTTTTTATCCACTGGAATATTTTTAAATCCTAATGTATTCAAGAATGAGAACACCTTAGCAGAGTACATTGTATTGGAGATCAAAAGATCAATGTATGACAAAAGTTGAGAACCAGTACCAACCAACGATATTCTATGAATAAATAAACTCAAATATTGGATTAAATGATTTCTGTAGCTTAGGAAGGACAGAAGGGCACCAATGGAGCTCGAGTTTATGAATTTATCAATGTCTTCAACTGATGGTGAATGATATAATTGACCTTCCCATCTTGTGTATTTTGTAACTGCTGGGTCTAATTGAATAACACTTTCAAAGAAACCGTATTCCAGCAAAACATCAGACACAATTTTTGAAGTGACTGGATTACGACATAACTTCAATAATATCTCCATATTCAAGGAAGCTAATCTCATAGGCGCATATTGAATATTTGTAGAGTCGATAGATTCTAATGATGATTGTAGTAGGAAAAGGACAGTCTTGAATAAAGAGCTGTCAGATGCAATAAATGTTGATAATTTTGGACCAGTTGACAGTATGTTGGTGACTTGGAAACCAAGAAGGGAATGAGACACCGTTACTGATTGATCTGTATAAGATAAATTCCCATTCAAAAATTCCAGTATTTCTAATTTGCTATTCAAACTTTCATCTGAATCAATTGGAGATTCTAACTGAGAGATAAAACCATCTTTAATTCTAGCAGATTCATCAACAGCGTCAAAAATAACCAAAAGCTTATTCTGACCATATTGTTGTGGTGAATCAATTGCATATCTTAATGACAGTTTATTAAGAATAGCCACAGATTTTGAAGCAATGCTATAGTTTTTTATCCCAACATATAAACCAAGATGGGCAATAATATCTAGATTAAAGAAAATAGCATCATAAAACGAGCGCAATCCGTGCGTACCAAAATCCCTTGGAATCATGTAGTTGGTATTTTGATGTTTCTTAACAATTGGTACTAATTCCTCTGTGTAAGTTTCTTGAAATTCTAGTATTCTATCAATAATATTCAAAGCATTTTTAACCAAAGTTGTTTGGGAAGAAGCTATATCATTTTGGTACGTTAAATCACTAACATTATATTGGATAATATCAAAGACACCTTTAAATACAGGTTCTTCTAATAGGTAATTTATCATTATACTGACAGGTGATTCTTGAACATACGTAAAGAAATCTGAAGTTACAACTAACTTATTAAGATCTGTATTTGTGGAGGCAGCATTAAGTATAACATTATAGTCAAAGGATTGAAGCGAATTGTTGAAAATTTCTAAAACAGGGATTTGAATGGCCTCTTTATAAGTGTTGTCAACTATCTTGGACGATGGAACAAAGATGTTATGTGTAATAAAATCAAAATATGGAACAATACCAACTTTTCTGTACCCTTTACCTAGTTTAACTGGAAACTCTAACTTACCAAATGAAATTTCTTCTGTATTTGTGTTTTGAATTAGTTTGTTGAATAAATTCAGGAATCCAAGTATTTCAGTGAAGTTTGTGAAAATAGAAGAGAATAAAGTTGCATAAGAACTTGACATATTTGTGAAATTTGAACTTTTAAATATCATGGAATCTAATGCTAACCAAAATTTCATCTTATCTTTTGTTTCCACCGGAACTAGATGACTTAATGTTTTTAAACATGCACCAACTAATGGAGTATTAAGTTTTGAAAATTCAAATAGGCTATCCATAAATAATAAAGATAGTGTTTGCTTAACTGATTCATCAACATCATGAGCAACAGAACCAATTAATGTCAATAAAGATGATAAAAATATAATTGTTTCTTCATTTAAACCTTCTTCTAGTGCAAGTGTTAAAGCGTCTGAATCAGTTGATTCCAAATTTTGATTTCTTTGTTGTTCCAAGTTATTGAAATTATTAATCTTAACAATATAGTCTGAAATACATTGAGCAATTAATTTCCATGAAACCAAGTTATTGTCGCCAAAATATTGAAATATATGGGTAGAATTCTTAGGACCAAAAGAGAGACTTGAGACTAAAAGGTAAAAACATGATCTCATAAAGCTATCTGAACATTTAGCAGCCCATTCAATGAAACCATAAGCATTTGATTCTTTATCTTCTAAAAATTCCTTTGAGTATTCCGGTCTGGATGCATAGAAAAAATATAATGTGATGAAAAATCTTTCCAAATCGGCCTTTTCACAAATATCATCTAAATCTAAATCTTCACCAGATAATAGAGAATCTTCTTCAGCATCCTTAATCTTGGTTAGAAGGAAAGCACAATCTGTAATAATTCTTTGAAGAACAATATGGGTTGCAGATAGAAAGAAGGATTCAATTTGTTCAGAGAAATGAATATTTTCTGGTTGAAAATCATATATCGTTGAATCAGTGGAATGATTTCCAGTAATAAACATGTTCCCACCTAGATTGTTATTTAAACTCATACCATTATTACTCATATTCATCATATTATTTTGTTTCCCAATTTTATCGTAAGAAAGTTCATTATCTAATAGATGTTTTGGAATCAATCTGGGGATGTGCCTTTGTAGAAGACTTCTAATGTCATAAAATAGATCAATACTTTTATCCTTCTCGATTATTGAGGTTTCCGCAGTAATTGCTAATAATTGTTCAAAAGCACCAAATTCAACAGCTAACATCATTGGTTCATCAATATCAGTTTTGAAGTCTAATGAAGCTGCTCTCTCACTTGGTTTTGTCTTACACCATGAAATGAAAAATGTTAAGAATACAAATACTAAAGTTGCTTTAATTGGTTTGGATGAAACGTTATCATCGGATTTTAAATCTTTAATGAATTGTGAATATAGATCTTTCACATCAAATTCATTTTTAAATTGTTCTAAATTGTTAAATGCTAAAAATAATGCAGGTAAATAATAAATGATAAAATAATCATTTGCATCTAATTCCACAACATGCTTAATTATATCTAATAGTGATTCCTTTTTCAATAATAAACCTAAGTTGGTTAACCCATATAATATTTGTCCTAAGATATCATATTCTTTTAATAAGAAATCTCTTCTAAATTTGATTGATTGTTTAAATAAAATATCATTTTGTTCCAAGATTTGTGCTCTATTAATCATTTGTTTAATATCATTCAATTGAGAATGAATTGATTTGAAAGCTGGTAAGATATTAGATAATAATGTGGATTTGGAATCATCAATTATAAGTTTATTTATAGTAGGATCATTTGGTCCCATACAATTGACAATGTATGAAACAATTTGTAAAATGTATTGTCTTCTCATATAATATTGGACTTTACCGTTATTAATCAACAATAAATTATCATTCTTTGAATAATCTAAATCGGATAAATTTGATAACATTAATTCACAGGTGACGATTTCATCTAAATTTAATTCATCAGATAACTTAATTGCAGATACAATGAATTCTTGACTCAATTTATATTCTGAACCATCACTGACAGTAATCTTACCCTTCTCTAAAATTGATCTACTTTCTTGATTCTTTAATTTGTTATTATTTAAATTCAAATTTTGAAGATCAGATAGAACATTTTCAAACACTTTTAGATCATAATCATCATTTTCAATGGATGTGTATAATACCTCAAATGGTATAGTGTTCCAATTCATAGTTGTATTGAATCCAGGTGTAGACTGACAGGGTGGTCTAATTGACTCGATAAGTGTATTTAATTAACTATAAGGATTTGTTTGTATGGTTTTAAAGATTATATTTTTTTTCATCTTGAGAAAAAGTTCAATTTCTTGCGATGAGCTATTTACCCGGAAAATACTCATATATTAGCTAGATAAAATAGAAACTACAATTTGTAGAGTGACAAAGAGAGGCTATATATGAAACTTATTGACGTTATACTTAAATTATTTGACCGAATAACCTTAAACTTGGAAAACTAATGGACAAAATTGGAAAGGCAATGGTTGATTACGACCTTTCTTAACCATTCCATTTTTCGAATCTAAAAAAAGACTTAATTGTTAAGAGTTCGTGATCAATTGAAAAGTTAACCTGTTACAACATATAACACGCATAAAAAAACAGTCCCACAAACGATATAATTAACCGTGTAGACGAATCAGTAAAACCAGCAAAAAAATAAATCTCCGCGACGGGGAATTGAACCCCGATCTGGCACGCGACAAGCGCCCATTCTGACCATTAAACTATCACGGAATTCAGAAAGGAAAGAGAGCACTCACACTGGGGGTCGAACCCAGAATCTTCTGATTAGAAGTCAGACGCGTTGCCATTACGCCATGCGAGCTCTGTTTCTTATTTTAAACGAAAATATACTGTTTTACTTGAACTTAGTTATTAGTCATGCGTTTAGACTCTAAATTCGTTAATATTGTACTTGCAAGCGGTATTGATAATTAAAAAGTTTTAATTAGGTGTTTTAACTGTCTATGTGGTTTTAAATTATGACTTTCTTAAAAGGGTACTATAAAAAAAATGTGGTTTTGTAGAAGGATTGTTGAAATTTGGAACTTTTGGATACCTTATTTACTACTTAAACGTTTTATAGTTACAATCCAAAGAGCCAATGTATAGTGATGTTATCTTAGTGATGGTTTAATTATTGTGACATTTATTATGCAACAAAAAGGTAAATGTTGCTGTTGGAATATGAGATTGATTAATGTCATATTCAATACAATTGATCTAATTCAGTGATTCCCTAATCCTCTACATTGTGTGTGGGTGATCTCACTACACTATGGAAATGGATATTTCACTATTTTCAATATTTCAAATTAAGAAAATTGATAAAAGATTCAATATATAAAATAGATATGGTGTATTATATACATGTTTAGAGGTACTCTTGCACAAATAAGACCAGAGATTGATACACAAGTATGACGTACACCACACCAGACGCCAAGAGCTCTGGATTCCAACAGTTGCAATTTTAAAAATGATTTCTTTATATTTAAACTAGTTGTGAACCCATAGATACTACTTAAGTATAAGGTTTTAAAGAAGAAGTGACAGTTCAATATTAATATAATTCTTGAAAACTTGATTGTTGAAAATTGAAAGGAAGGAATCAATTTTGTCAAGGAGGTTTACTACTTTAACACATTTAAGATGCAGAAACATCTTTCCATGCTAAATATTTTAAGTGTGCTACAATATTGATTATCATGCTGTCCTAGAAGATATACAAGATTTGAAATAAATCGGTATTAACAAGATTGTATCCTTAAAAGTTTGTCTTAGATATATTAAACCGGATTTTAAGAAACTTTAACGATGAAATAAATCTTACTCTAAATTGAAAATGTTTCAATTAATAAACTTCTAAACATAAAAAGAATACTTATTGGTATTTTACCCCTGCCATTCAAAAGTTTACGACATTAATAACCACCCCCCTATTTCATTTAATACATACAGTATAGAATGAATAAAACTCCAATTGATTTAATATCGGATATTCAAATGACAATACCGTCTGTGGTAGAAAAGACCTGTCACCCCAAGTTATTCTCTAAGATCTTTGCAAACAAAGAGATACCACCACGTAATTAAGTCGTTTTACGACATTTAATATTAATATCATTCCATTCTAATAAATGCTTTTTGGAGTAATGATATTAAAAGTCATGAGATTATTATTGTAAAAGAAAAGAATAGTGAAATGGTTACAAAAAAAAACAGTATTAAATTTTCTTGAAATCGAAAAAAAATTGAAGTCCAGCTAGTTATTGTTTCTTCGGGGATAATTAATTAGAAGTGTAAATGATAATAACTATTATTTAAGTTGTTAAAAAATTGAGTGGGTGTAGTGCTGACATCTTTCGAGGAGATGTAAATTATTTGTTCTATTATCCTATTGCATTATTGTGAATAAAGTAACAGGTTAGGATAATTCTTTTCCCTTATTTAAAAAAAAAAGTATTTTTTTTGAAAACAGCAAAAAGCAAACACGTAAGATTGTTTGGATCACATAGAAGAACCACAAAACTGGACTAGACATAAGGATATGAATAGACTCACGGTATGGATATTACTTTATATATACTATGCGGCATGGTTATTACTTCCGTTATTTGAATTAGAGAATAAATATTGGATTTTCCCCTTACCAAGTCGATATGCGATTTATATACCAATATGGCTTGTATTAATTGGATTTACATCTGTTGGGGTATGTTTATCTAGTGTGATATTGTTAAATTGTAATATTGACCCAAGGACATATTCATTTCATAAACGTCCATATAGTAAGATTCATTAGTATTTAATGTATACACATACGATAGTAGATTGTTTTTGTATTTTTAAAAAAAAGAATAATCTCTCATTATTAGTTTTATATATAGATCTAATTAAAATTAACAAATTATACAACAAGCATCTTTAGCTTTCGAGTTACTATTATTATTGGGTAAATCTCTTGTCTTTGTAGTGACTCTTTGTTTATTTTTATCTTCATCAATACTTAACATTTTTCCTTCATCATTTATTTCTTCAGGAATAGAATCATGATTAATGTTATTAATTGGAGACGGCGTTCTTGGAGTGTTATGTTTTGTGGAAGAAGATAATGATGATGAAGATGGAGTGGATAATTTTTTATCCTTAGCTAAAAGTGAAGCCTTTTCTTTTTCCTTTTGCTCCAGTTTATAATCTTTGATACTAATCAATGTTCTATACAAGATATTTTTAATATTAATATTTAATTTTGATGAAATTTCAAAATAATGTGTTTCATAATTAATTTCAAATCTGGTTAAACTTTGTATAATATCATTAATATCTACACCACGTTCCATTAATAAATCTGATTTAGTCCCTGCGACTAAGATTGGTACATTATCATCCATACCACGTACTCTCTCGATTCTTCTTTGATAAGTACGTAAATTTAAAAATGATTCAATATTAGTTAAATCAAAACATAATATGAATGCATCAGATTGTAAAATTTGTTCATTTCTAATATCTGAAAAATCTGCAATTTCAAATTCTGCTGTATCTAACATTTGAACCTCAATCGGGTGAATAATAGTATTATTATTATTATCAGTAGTATTATTATCATATCGTATATTAATATCTTGTGAAAGGTTTAGTAGATTAATCTTTGTATGATAAATATCTTCCATCATGAATCCATTTTCATCTAAATCTGTGAATGTATCAGAGACACAACGTAATATGAATGATGTCTTACCTGATGCTGAATCACCCATGACTGTAATTCTTGCATGTTTATCATCTAAATAACGTGGACAAGTAGAATTATCATTGCCATGTAAATCGTATAATATTCTGGACATCTTGTGTTGCTATATGAGTGTTTGGGAAGTTTTGAGAGAGGAAGAAACTCAAACAAGAAAGGTTAAAATTGGATATTTGACATAAAGTTTTTATATAATCGAGAAAAAAACTGATCACTTAAGTTTAAAATAAATTGAAATAAAATAAATTGGATGTGGGGTCAGGAACCGGTTTTCATGAATTAAATGATCAATTTTGACATAAGAAATTTGAACCTCTACAATGTGGTAGGAAAATCTTGCCTAGACTCGGCAATTATGAATAATAGGACAATACTGCAGTCTCGGAAACTTAACCTGAACTTAAATTGTTGTACAATGGGAATTCTAATTAAATAAATTAATTTAAAACAGGGCCTCACAGCAATCACCCACCACAATACAATAGTCTAGGAAAGGAAAATCGGGACTCTCAGGCAATTCAAAATCCGCAAATTTGCACTGCTATTGTCCGACACAATAGCAGTTTGCTTTTGAAACTTTGAATGGGAAATAGAGAGGGGGTGTCGTGTCCGACGGCCCCTGGGATACAACCTCTTTGTGGGGCCATTTTTGCAGTCGTTTATTGTTCTTGCAAATATGCCATGGGCTTTGAAATTGATTTAATATTGAGGTTGACTACCGGACAGGTAGCCACAATGGCGACATCAAATGATTCAGTCTGGGGCAAATCTCTGGGAAAGGATAATAAGTTATTATGATACTCTAACACACCACTCTGCCCCCGGTTCTTTACACTTCCCCGGTTTATTCCTGTCTAGGATAAGTATGGTTAACTTTATTTAAGGTTAATTTAATAAGATATCAACTGATGAAGGGAGAATTAATATATAATTATCCCTTTTTTAACCTCCTCTACCCCTGGCGTGCCCCAAACAAATACCATATTGATATCCGACTGCAATCCATCCATTCTTGGCGGCTTCATGTCTGTCTATTAACACTGTTCTTATTCTTTCATTCACGTGACCTTCACTTCAATATGTCATTATTTACATTTTCAATGTTTACATCTCGAAAAAAAATAATAATGAAATTTTAAATTATTGCAATCTTGATCTTATTTAACAGTTGAAAAGACAAAAATACAAAGGGTTAAAGCAGGATTAGACCATGGCTGAGAGTAATAGTGCCCTGGTATGGGTTTCTGATAAACAACATACGTTTGTGAAAGCTAAATTTCTTTCAGATGATGGTAATATAGCTAAATGTAATTTAAATATCGATCCATCAATTGATGATGATGATGCTGATTCAACAAATAATATCATTGAAGTTCCATTATCTGACATTCATCCAGTGAATCCATCAAATTTTGATATGATCGATAATATGTCAGAATTAACACATTTAAATGAACCCTCTGTGTTATATAATTTAGAAAATAGATATGAGAATGATATGATTTATACATATTCAGGTCTTTTCTTAGTAGCCATAAATCCATATTGTCAATTAAATATTTATTCACCAGAATATATTAATCTGTATCATGGGGTGAAACAGGATAAAGATGATGATAACTCAGTGAAACCACATATCTTTGCCATTGCAGAAACAGCATATCAAAATCTTTTAATTCAAAAAGTTAATCAAACAATCTTAGTCACTGGTGAATCTGGTGCCGGTAAGACAGAAAATACTAAAAAAATTTTACAATATTTAGCCGCAATCACATGGCATACTAAGAGCTCGAATGAATCAAATAATAATGATCAATCTTTTGAAAATAGAATCTTACAATCCAATCCAATCTTAGAATCCTTTGGTAATGCACAAACCATTAGAAATAATAATTCATCAAGATTTGGTAAATTTATCAAGATTCAATTCGATGCTAATGGTAAGATTAATGGTGCAAATATTGAATGGTATCTTTTAGAAAAATCAAGAATTATACAACAACATTCAAATGAAAGAAATTATCATATCTTTTATCAATTTTTAAATACTGTTTCAAAACAAGATTTACAATCAAAATATAATTTACCATCAAATGTAGTTAATGATTACAAAATCCTTTCTGCATCAAATCAAGTGATCCCGGGTGTTAATGATCAAAATAATTTTAAAGAATTAGTGGATGCCATGGAAACCGTGGGGTTCACTAATACAGAGATTCAATCAATTTTCACTATTATTGCCATTATATTATTAATTGGTAATCTTGAATTTCAATCAGATAGAGCACAACAAGCCTCTTTTGCTAATGATATTGAACCCTTGACAAGTTTATTAGGTGTTGAAACTGAAGATTTCCAAAGATCTATTGTAAGACCAAGATCAAAAGCTGGGAAAGAATGGGTTTCACAATCGAAGGATTCCAAGAAGGCAAGATTTATTTTAAATTCTCTTTCACGTATCCTTTATGAAAAATTATTTGCTCATATTGTAGATCAAATTAATGTTTCCTTAAATTATCATAATAATTCAATTAATGCAAACCACATTGGTCTTTTAGATATTGCAGGGTTTGAAATCTTCAAAGATAATTCATTTGAACAATTATGTATTAACTACACAAATGAAAAATTACAACAATTTTTCAATCATCATATGTTTATCTTAGAACAAAATGAATATGTTAAAGAAAAGATTCAATGGCAATATATTGATTATGGTAAAGATTTACAATCTACAATCAATTTAATTGAACAAAAATTAAATCCATCTGGGATCTTACCTTTATTAGATGAAGAATCAATCCTTTCAAATTCCACTGATGACACTTTCTTACAAAAATTAATTAATAATTGGGAAAATAAATCGGATAGATTTAAAAGATCGAAATTAGCAAATGGGTTTATATTAAAACATTATGCTGGTGATGTTGAATATAATGTTGATGGATGGCTTTCCAAGAATAAAGATCCATTAAATGATGATTTATTAATGACATTATCTAAATCCTCTAATGATTTAATTTCATCATTTTTCGGTAATGATAATAATGAATCTTCAAATTTAAGTAAATCTTTTAGAACCACATCATATCGTCATAGAGAACAACAAATATCTTTGTTAAATCAATTATCTTTGTCACATCCACATTTCGTTCGTTGTATTATTCCAAATAATAATAAAGTAGCCAAGCAATTCGATAGATCACTGATTTTAGAACAATTACGTTGTAATGGTGTCCTTGAAGGGATAAGAATTGCCAGAGAAGGTTATCCCAATAGAATATTGTTTAAAGAATTTTATCAACGATATAATCTATTAGCAAATCAAAAGGATTATGATTTTAATATCAATAATATTAATTATAAGAAACAATCTGAAATTATTTTATCATGTTTACATATTGATCCATCATTGTTTAAAATTGGTATAACTAAATTATTTTTCAAAGCTGGTGTTTTAGCTAATTTAGAACATGAAAAGGAAATGATGTTAATCACAATCACATCAAAGCTTAATGCAAGAGGTAGAGGTCATATTGTTAGAAATAGAATAAAGGATAAATTACAAAAGATGAGAGCCACAAAATCATTGATAGAATCCTTCCGTACATATAACACATTAATGGAAGACCCATGGTATAACCTATTTATCAGAGTTAAACCTTTATTATCTTCTACTCAAGATATTATTAAGACTAAAAAATTTCATTCACAAATTAAAGACATTGAAACCAAATTGTTACAAAGTGAAGAAGATAATGCTAAATTACAAGTTGATAAAGAAGAATTAAACAAACAATTAACCTCAGTGAGAGACATGTTAAAATCAGAAAATGTCAAATTAGAAGAAAAGGAGAAATCATTGAGAGATATTGAAAAGAGAAGACAGCTATTAGAAGATCAATTAACTGAATTGAAACAATTATCTGAAGCTTTGGAAACTGATAAAAGAGAGATTATCGTTAAATATGAAAATTCTCAAAATGAAATAACAAAGATTAATGAAACTATTTTGGAAAAAGATGATCTTATTAAGAAATTAGATGATGACAAAATAGATTTACAATCTCGCATTGATAACATGGAAGCTTCGTTTAATGATAGACTTAATAACCAAAAAACACTAATAAAGGAAAAGGATAGTCTAGACAATACAATTAGTTCATTACAAGATACCATTAAAGCCAAAGATAATAAAATACGAGAAATTAAAGAACAATTAGAAATATCTGAAAAGGATCTTGATATTAAATTAGCTACCTTGGAGAAAAATACAAGTGCATCAATGAAAAGATTGGAAAGTTTGATTAACGAAAACAAAGACTTAAGAGTTCAAGTTGATAAATTGAAAAAATCTCAGTTAACTTTACAGAAACAGATTACATTAAAAGATAATGAATTGAAAAGATATAAAGAAAAGCTTCAAACCTATGTTAATGAGATTAGTGATATATCACAACAAAGAGAAGCGATTGTTTTCGAAAATGTTCAACTTTCCAATGAATTAAAAACTGTTCGTGAACAACTTAACACTATTAAGACTAAACATGAATCTTTAGAATCTAGATATTCCAAAAAGAAAGATGAAATGAATAGAACTTCACGTTTCATGCCTGGTCAATTTGAGATTACTAAAGTGAAAGAATTGCAAGAAAAATTAGATCAAGAAATTTCATTAAACAAATATTTGCAACATCAATTAAACAACTCAAGTACACAATTTCAACGTGCAGAATCCAATGATGAATTATCGAAGGAAGATTTGTTAGATCAATATGATAGACTTAAATTACAATTAGAAGACACTTCTCGTGCCCTTCATGAAGAAATTGAAAAACAAAAGGATCTTGTTGGAAGGTTAAGATTTACTGAAACTAGACTTGCCTCATCGTCGTTTGATTATCAAACAGCAAGAGGCCAAATTAAAAAATTGAAACAGATTATTGAAGATTCTAGTGTTAATGTTGATCTGGATCAAGAAATGAAAAATTTGCCTGCTGTGGATGTTAACATCGAGAAATTAGTTCTTGAAGTCCAACATTTAAAGAGACAATTGAATCTAGAGACTAAGGCAAGAACTGATGCTGAAAATGTTGCCAATGCATTACATGGTAAATTTAATAAGATCCAAAAAGTTGATTCATCATCTAACATTTACAAATTGAAATTTGAAGCCAGTGAAGATAGAATTAAATCTTTGGAAAATAAATTAAGAACTATTCCAACTCATTCACCATCTACTGGTGATATCTTTAAAAACAGACAAAGTGTTTCACAATATGAGGAAGATGTTAGATTACAAAAATTAGAAAATTTCAAATTACAAGATACATTGAATGAATCTGATAAACATATTGATAAACTTCAATTTGAGATAAAACAATTACATTCTAAAGAGACTTTGTTAAATGAACAAATCTTGAGATTAGAACAAGATTTAAATGATTCAGAAAAGCAAAGAACTTTAGCCATCTCTTCTATGAAACAACAAAAGCAACAATATGAAGATTGTCTTGGTGATTTACAAGCCAATGAAGTGGAATTAAGAGATTATATGAATTCTTTACAACAAGCAGAGGAAGATGTTAAAAACATGGCTGATATTATTGATAAATTAAAACTTCAACAAAAGCAAAAGGATAGAACTATTTGGGAAACTGAAACTGCAAAGAACGATATTGATATGCAATTACAAGAAACTTTATTAGAGTTGAAAAGAGTTCAAGATATCAATAACTTATTGAAAAATGATATGACCCATTTGAAAGATGCTTTAGCTAAAGGTAATGATAACAGTCATTATGTCAATGAAATTGAATCATTGAAAGTGTCTTTAGCTGAAGGGAATCGTAGAGAAACGGATTTAAAGAAAGATGTTTCTACTTTGAATTACAGATTAGAAACATTAGGTAATGAATCAGAGGCCAAAATTTCAGATTTATTAAAACAAGTTGATCATTATACTCATTTAGTTGAAATGTTAAGTGGTGAAAGAGATACATCTGATGCCGCGGAACAAAAATTAGAAAAGGAATATAATGAATTATCATCTAAATGTGATGAATTAACCTCTAAATTAGATTCTTTAATCACTGAACGTGAACAATTAATTGATGATATGAATAAATTACAAGATAAATATGAGGAGACAATTGGAATTTTAAATGAATCCAAGAAAGAACAACATGATATGGTTCAACAAATTAAATATTTAGAAGAAACTTTAAATTTACAAAAGGAACAAAATGGTCGTAATGATGAATTAGTTGGTAATTTACAAAATCAATTAGATGAATATAAGGATAAATTTGATTCCACAAAACATGAAAATATTGATTTAATTGAAGAACATCAAAATATCATCCAGATTAATGAACAATTACAAAAAGAAAATGAATCATTAAAAGCTCAAATGGAAGATCGTACAGAACAAAATTCATGGTTAAATAAGATTCATGAATTAGAAGAATTAGTCACTAAAGAGACAGAAGAAAAATATGAAGAAATGAAGAAACGTAAAAATTATGAAATGGTTATTGATGATTTAAAAGATAAAAATGATAGACAAAGTGAAGTTATTAAATTAGCCAATGATGATAGAGATCAATTTGAAAATAATATCTTACAATACAACAAACAAATCAGTGAATTAGAGAAATTAATATCAAAACAAGAAATTGATTTGAAAAAATTTGTTCGTGATAATTCATATTATCAAGATAAAGTATTAGATTTAGAGAAAGAATTGAATTTTTGGAAGGGGAAAGCTGGTGGTAATGGAAATGATTCAACAAATCATAGATTATCTATGGGTGAAGAGATTCCAAGCTAATTTAATTAAAATTATGTATTTATTATTTACATGACATTTTTTGTTTATTTTTAATGTTTTTAGTTATATATTGTTTTAAAATTAAGTGTTTGTATTTTCTTTATATCAAATCATTTACCTAATCCATATTCTTTCAATACAGCTTTAACATCACCAAATGCTTCTCTTTTACCTTGCATTACAATTGTTGGTTGACCAGTTCCCTTACCCTTATTTTGTACTTGACCTAAGAAAACATTTTTGGCCACACGTTTCAAATCATCTGGTGTTAATTTTTCAATTTGACTAATCATTTCTCCAATGGGTACTTTTTTATTATGTAATTGAATCTGTCTCCCCATATCTTCTAATTCAACAAGTTTAGATTCTAAATTCATTAATAATGATGATTTCAATTGTGTCTTTGCTCTATTAACTTCCTCTAATGTCAATGGTAAATGTTCATTAGCAAATAAATTATAAAATTGAATGGCAATAATTTCTACAGCTTGTTTGGCCGCATCAGGGATACATGATATCGAGATACCGAAAAGACCAGAATCAGAATATGAATGATTAAAACTTTGACAATTTTCAATAAAATAATATTGATTTAATACATGAGTATAATTTCTTGAATACATCCCTTTACCTGGTCCACCTGCACTAAATGATCCACCACCACCAAGTAATGTTTGTAGTGTAGCCAAAGCATAAATATCTGGATGATCAATTGGTAACCCTTCAAAGGCAATTTGAATATGATATAATTCTGGCATGGTACCAAATGTTGGAGCTGGTGGAATACATGTTTCGCCACCAGTGTAATGTGCTGGGGTGACTGCTAAAGGTGAAGTCGAGGTTGATTTCCAATCACCTAAATGGGTTTCAACCCATTCACAAGCTTGTTCATGGGGTACCCCAACAAAAGTTGTCACTATATTTTGTGGTTGATAAAACTTATTACGATATTGATCTAGTTGAGATCTTTCAATCGAGGGTAATATTTCTCTTGGACATAAAAGTGGACTCCCCAGAGTATTACCAGAATATGCTGTGGAATGAAGTAATTCAGGTAAGATCATTTCTGGTTTCAACCAAACTTCATCAATCTCGTATTGCATAGATTCTTTCGCTTCTTGAATCTCCTTCGAGGCTAGTTTCGGTTGTCTTACCGTTTCAGCCATTAATTTCAACATTTTCTCGGTTTCTGAGTTAAAAACGGAGGCTTGATACATCATTGTCTCCCTTGACGAAGTGGATTGATAATTCCCACCTAACAACTCCAAAGTTTCGGCCATGACTTTACCTGGAACGTTCACAGTGGATTTGAAGGCCAACCTATCCATCATGTGAGTACACCCTTTCAAACTTGCTGGTTCTTCAAAACGAGACCCGGCTTGAACGTACACCCCCAATGCGGTGAAATGACCTGGAACGTTGGAGGTCCCTACTCTGATACCATTACTCAACTTGCTCAGCTGAAATGTGGACAGTCCTCTGCACACACTCTTCCCTACTTGCAACATTATCTCTATTCTTTCTTGCTTTCTTGCTTCTCTTGCTTTAATACCTTTAATGCTCTTCTAACTATCCTTTAAGTCGCTTCAAATATTCAAATATTCACAATTCGATGCTGTTGCCCTTTTCGGAAATTCAGATTTTGCGACAAAAATTTTGAAATTTGCAAATCTTTGAGTCATTGATATTTAAACGGTTTTGATGGGGATTTATAAGATAAATATATCTTTATCATCACAATTATCACTACTGGATCCACTCAGTAAAGCAACCGATAGAAGTCTGATAAAAGTCTGATATGGCCCGTTCGTTTTTGATTAAAGTCCCCGCATCCAGTGCCAACATTGGTCCAGGTTACGATGTGCTTGGTGTTGCCTTGGCCCTTTTCCTGGAATTAGAAGTCACCATCGACTCCTCGAAGGCCAGTGAGACCAATGCAGACCCAAACAACTGTTTGTTATCCTACTCTGAGGACTCCGAGGGGTACGGTAATGTCCCATTATCTTCTGACGCTAATTTAATCACCAGAACCGCATTATATGTGTTACGTTGTTCAAATATTAGAAAATTCCCATTAGGTACAAAAGTTCATGTTCGTAATCCAATCCCCTTGGGGAGAGGTCTTGGTTCCTCTGGTGCCGCTGTCGTGGCCGGTGTTATGTTAGGTAATGAGATTGGTCAATTAGGTTTCACAAAACAAAGAATGTTAGATTTCTGTCTAATGATCGAAAGACATCCAGATAATATCACTGCTGCCATGATGGGTAGTTTCTGTGGGTCCTTCTTAAGAGCTTTAACTCCACAAGAAGTCGAGAGACGTGAAATCCCATTGGCCGAGGTGTTACCTGAACCATCTGGTGGTGAAGATACCGGTTTAGTCCCACCATTACCACCAATTGATATCGGTAGACATGTGAAATATAATTGGAATCCAAAGATTAAATGTATTGCCATTATCCCACAATTCGAATTATCCACCGCTGACTCTAGATCTGTCTTACCAAAGGCTTACACCACTGAAGATCTTGTCTTTAATTTACAAAGATTAGCCGTGTTAACCAATGCCTTAACTCTAGACCCACCAAACCCAGATTTAATCTATCCAGCCATGCAAGATCGTGTCCATCAGCCATACAGAAAGATCTTAATCCCAGGGTTAACAGAAATCTTACAAAGTGTCACCCCAACCACTCACAAAGGTCTATTGGGTATTTGTCTTTCTGGTGCTGGTCCAACCATCTTAGCCTTGGCCACTGAAAATTTTGAAGAAATTGCTCATGAAATTATTAACACTTTCGATAAAGAAAATGTTAAATGTACTTGGAAATTATTAGACGTTGCTCATGATGGGTCCACCGTGGAACCATTACCTGCTTCTTCCCCTGTCGACGCTCCAGCTTTCCAAGACGAATAAATAATTTTATAAAAAAAACAAACAAACTTTATATATTTATAATCAATCTATAGATTATCAATCCATCGATCTATCTATCAATCTTTTTTCTTTGCAATAGTTTGCTGTCACTTCAACTACGTTTTACCCGAATTTTTCTATGTCGCAGTCAAAATATTTTTTTTTTATTATTTTTTTTTGTTTGAAGAAGAATACAAAAGCAATGCAATAATGGACTTTTAAGAACAAAGAACACACATTTTGACAGCTTGAAGAAGGAATCATAAACCACAACTAACAGATAGTTAAACATGTCCACTGCATCCACTTCATCTCTATCCAAGACTGAGTCCGGATTGGGGTTCCAATTACACGTTAAAGCTTGGATCAATGCCACCATTTCTATTGTCATCATTGGTTATATCTTATATAAATTGTTTAAAGGTAATGGTGAAGATATTAATATTGGTAAATTTTTAACTAGATCATCTCCTTATTTATGGGGGTCTCTAGGGATTACCCTTTGTATTGGTCTTTCTGTTGTCGGGGCCGCTTGGGGGATCTTTATCACTGGTGCTTCCATGTTAGGTGCTGGTGTAAGAGCTCCAAGAATTACTACTAAGAATTTAATCTCAATTATTTTCTGTGAAGTCGTGGCCATTTATGGTCTTATCATTGCCATTGTTTTTGCATCAAAGATGACTGTGGCTACTCCAGAGACCATGTTTTCTAAAAATAACTTATTTACTGGCTATTCATTATTTTGGGCTGGTATTACCGTGGGGGCTTCAAATTTAATTTGTGGTGTTGCTGTCGGGATCACTGGGTCCACTGCCGCCATCTCTGATGCTGCTGACACTTCTTTATTCGTCAAGATCCTTGTTGTCGAAATTTTCGGTTCTATCTTAGGTCTTTTAGGTTTAATTACAGGTCTTTTAATGGCTGCTAAAGCTGGTGAGTTTGAATAGATTTTTTAAACTATTATGTTTAAATTTATATACAAATCTCTTTTATCCACTCATCTTTATAAAATACTTCCAAAATTGGAAAACAGAACACACTGTTTATACAATTTATAAACATTATATCTAGCACTACCATTTTTTGATAACTATTAGTATTATTATTTTTATTACTAGTATATAATATTTCATTCAATATAAAAAAAAATATAAACATTAACATTTTTTTATTTACACCTCTTCTTCATTGAAATCTGGATTCTTCTTCAAGATTACAATACCTTCCAAATTACTTGTATAACTGATATATTCATCATTTTCTAATTCGGCACGTTCACCATGACCTAAAAGAACAGGTGTAGATTGTGTAATCCAACCAGTGATGGTCTTTGGTTTACCTGCTTGACCCACGGTTTCCACAGATTGACCGACACGAACATTAACTTTAATTGGTTCACCTTCTTCATTTAACGTTATAATGAATTTAGGTCTAACACCACTGTTTAACATATAAAATAATTGATGATGAATTAACATGAAACTTGGAGATACCATCCCTACAAGGACAGTCATCAATGATGCTAAAGTGACTTTATTTAAGACATGTGCATCATTAAATATATCCATGGTTAATGTACCTTTACCTAAATGTAATAAACCTTGTGCTAATCTTGTAATGAAAAGAACATCTTGTTCACGTGAATAATAACTGGCAATTTGTCTTAATAATTGTGCTAAACGGGCATTATTTGTACCAACGCCACAAAGACCCATGGCAAAGATCGAATTCATAGAAACATCTAGATCAGCATCATGTGAAAATCTAGTTAATGCATCAAATACTTTCATTTGTGGATCAGCAATAGAGACAAGACCCATGGCTAATGGTACCATACGACGAATATGTTCATTACCATAATGCATTAAATGACCAAAATGACGTAAAGACATTTCTTTACCAATATCTTCACCAATGGCAATTAAAGCAATACCAAGTACTGCGAAGGCCAATTCATCAACTTTACTAGCTTCTTTATCTTTGATTTCATCTTCAGATTTCTTATCTTCTGATTTAACCTCTTCATTGGATTCACCTTCAATCTTTGGTTTAACATCATTTTCACCTTCTTTCTTTTCAGTAACTTGTTCACCAATTGGAGCAGCATCAGCAGATGGTTCAGGAGCATTGGTAGCTTCTTCAGTAGCATCAACATCCATATTATCTTCATTATGAGCGGCGTCAGCACTTTCTTCGCCTTCACCTTCTTTCTTGGCATCAGTTTGCTCACCTAAGAAAGCTTCTAACCCATTGGCAGCAGCTTCTTCATCATCTTCCTCTTCATCTTCATCACCAGATTTAGTCATCGCCTTTGGAGTTAAACGATGTAATAACTCTTGAATCAATAAGACATCACCAGTACCACAGTAAGCACAAGAATT
This sequence comes from Monosporozyma unispora, assembly GCA_003708525.3. NCBI lineage: Eukaryota > Fungi > Ascomycota > Saccharomycetes > Saccharomycetales > Saccharomycetaceae > Monosporozyma > Monosporozyma unispora. The sequence goes on along the minus strand of PPON03000019.1, from coordinate 155,057 downwards.
AATCAACACTTCAATAGCAGAAGTCATTGGATGTTCAATAGCACTTAAAGTTTCAATAACATCATCAACTTGTTCACCTTGACCTAAATATAATAACCCAAGAGATAAAGCTAAGAATCTAATCCATTCTGTATTTAATTCTATCACACCACGTTCTAAGAAATTATCCATAATCGAAGTGGTAATATCACCATTACATGTCCCAACAAAAGTATGAGCCAAAGCTAAACAAGCCATGGTGGCAGTTTCGATTGGTAAAGTTGTGTCAGCGGCTATTGGTAATAATAAACTTAACACTTCTTCATTATTACTACCAGCAAAGGCAATACCTAAACCTAGGATAGCAGCAGTACTAATCTTAGTATTTGAATTTGTCACATAATCTTGTAATAATAATAAAGCTGGTTCCACTTCACCATCATGTACACCAGTGGCAGAGATACCAATACCTAATAAAGCACCTGCTTTAATTTCGGTTTCTTCCACATATAAATATTTATCTAATTGTTGTAACCCATCAAGATTCCATTGGAAAACAGAACCAATACTGGCAACAGCAGAGGTCATACCATCACCTTTGGTTTTATAAACCCAGTTATCATTATCGACAATCATCTTGTCTTTACAATAACCCATATTTAAAAATGAATTAACAAATGAAGCGGCTAAATTTTGTTGAGCAGAATCTAAACCAGCGGTACCAAATGCAGATTTGGAGTTATCCAAATGAGATTTATAAATATCTTCTGGAACCTTTGGATCAGTTAAATTTAATTCTTTAGCTAAATATAGGAAATGTTCAGACAGTTTAGTGTTACCAATAATATCTTGTAATGATTCATGGTCAAATGAAATCTTGTGTGAAGCTAAGATATAGGCTAATTGTTTCTGCATAATTGGATCATTAGTAGCATCAAAGATTGATCTAATTAAATCTTGATCACCTAATCTAATGGCAAGAGATAAGGCCTCGGTCCATTGTGAATGAGCTAAATAGATGGTGTATGCTGTCTTTAAAAATGAAATATCTTCTGGTGGTGGTAATAATGGAACACAAGCAACCATATATTGGCAAACTCTCTTGTAAGTATCTTCATCCACAAATTGAGGTAATTTATCGATAGATTCAATTTCTAATAAAAGATCCACAGCATCTTCTTCACCATTATGCTTTAAGAAATATGGGACAATATCTAAAGAAAGACGTAAAATATCATCTTTAGCAAATTGTTCATCTTCTAATTTTGCTTTCTTTTCATCAGAGGTATTTTCGTCAATTTTGGCGGTAGCATCCTCATCACTAGCGATATTTTCTAATTGATTGTTGTAAACTTCACCAATTTCTAAAGCTAAATGACGAATATATTCATGACCCCAACTTTGAATATCTTCGACATCAGATAATAATCTAAATCTTAAAGAATCATGTTTCCCATTATCAGAATAAGTCATGGCTAAAACAGATAAGATATCGGCCAAAGAGGATTTAACATCATGATCAACCCATTTATCATGAATTTGACACAATAATGGATATTGTGGACGTAAAAATTTTAATGGTTTAGGAACAGCAGTCATAGAACTAGTAGATTTCTTAATAAAATCTTTCAATTGAGTTAAAGAGGAAAGATAAAGAGATTTGTCATCCTTTTGTAAAGTTTCCACTAACATTTCCAAATCATCTTTCAATTTTTGATCTTCTTCAGATAATTGTTCTTCATCTTCTTGTTTCTTCTTGTCTTTATTTTCCTTGTTATTTGGAGTATCTTCATTCTTTGAAGTGTTAACTTCTTCCTTGGTCACAATGGACTCCTCCTTTTTGGTGTCTTTGTTGTTTTGTTCAGACATGTCTTATATCTTAAGTGTGTGACGTTAAGACAATGCTTTGAAGTTGGGTTTCTGGGGTATCCTTTGCTTTTGAAGGTTGTTAATCTCTTAGGTTTGCCACCTGTAAAAAAATAAATTTCAATCTTCAAATAAAAATTAAATATTTGAATATTCAATTTCTTCAAGATGAGTAGTATTAAAGCTAATAAAGAAAGTTTGATAGAGGGGAATGGTAATGAGGTCCATTAGAAAGAGTACAGTATGACAGATAGATATATAATTGTTTAAATAGTGTAAAAATAAAAAGAATGAGAAATTTATTCATGGTCTTCTAACCATTGTTGCCATGAATCCACGTTCTTCTTTAAGACACTCCCCGCCAAGGCTTCCACTGAGGTTTCTAATGCATCAAATCTGAATTGTAATGGGTTTGCAAATGTGTTTAATAAAGTGGAATCAGTGGTGTAGTCATCTTGATCCTCATCATCACCACCACGGTTATTTCTTGAGGCATTACTCTTATGACCAGTGGCTAATGATGCCTTTCTTCTTGCCAACACTTCCCCAATTTTTTGTTCCAGGAATTGTTTGATCTTTTGTGGCGGTCTAGCGGTGAAACTCTCATTCTTATTGCATGCGATCAATACACTTGTGGGATGTTCTAAAGATTCAATTTCTTCTAAGATATCGACTAATAATTCAGCAGGTTTATCCCATTGTTCTGGAGATAATGTTGAATCCACAACGAAGATAATACCTTTCAAATTTGTTGTGTTAACATTTTCAGTCACTTTGGATAACCAAGTTTGCCATTTATATTGTAATTTAATATGACCTGGGAATTCAATTAAAGTAATATTACCATTTAAGAGTCTTGGCCACATAGATACTTCTTGTGATGTGACGCATGGTCTGATTGTAGTTGTGGTTAAATAATTAAACAATGTAGTCTTCCCGACATTCATTGGGCCCATTATGGCAATGGTAGGCTTTTCAGTGACGGTCTTACTATCGGTTTGAATGGTACCATTTAATCCAGTATTATTATTATTATTCTGTAATTTAATCACTAACCAAAGACCCGTGATTAAGATAATGACAATAGTGGCAATGATAGAATATATCACTGTACTACTTGAGATATCTAGTAACATGTTTGGTTGTCTTACTTTTACTTTTTATATTCGTAATAATGGTTTGTTATGAAGTTTAACTTTGACTTTTCTTAAATATCAATTTGTAAATGCTTATATTTAATGCAGTTAAAGGGAATCACGAAAGAGAGCCAGATAGAACAAGAAAAAAGGGTTACAAGATGTCGTTAGGACGATATGGTTTGAATCTTAATCAAGTGAGATGTATATCATCTAGATTATTACCGGAAACCGTGAGAGGTCAAATGTTAAGAGGTCAAATTAAATTAAATCCCATAGTGGCAGATGTTATAAATGATAATATAATGTCAAATCATTTACCAAATAATATACGACGTCATATGCAACATATGTATATTAAATTACGTGAAAATGAAATGTTCCCACAAGTGAAGACCACATTGGAGACAGATTCATTTATTGGTGCCTTTTTCTTAAGAGATTATGGTGCTACATATCAGGTGCTTAATGAATTGAAAAGACGTCTTGATGAGTCCGGGATCATTCCACAATCTGTATTAGAAGTTAGTCATAGTCCAGGGGTTGGTATGATTGCAATGAATGATTTATTATCTGTTGATAAGAGTGGTAAAAATCTTTGGGGGAAAAAAAGAAAGGATTCTGTTGTGTTAGGTGGTAATGAAATGGTTCAAAGAGCTAAATTACTACTGACCAAACAGGAAGAAGATAACATTAAGACAAGAATAATATCATCTGTACCTGGTACGACTCAAAAATATGATTTAATTATTTTAAATCATCAATTGTTAAGAGATCCAAAGAGATACCCATATGAAATTGATTCACAAATATCACATTATTTACCTATGCTTAATGAACAAGGTATTATTGTAATATTAGAAAGAGGAACCCCCACGGGAGCTGAAACTATTGGTCGTGCTAGAGAATTAATTATTAGAGATAATGAAGTTTGTCAAGATTGGAATATAATAGCGCCATGTTCACATATGGGAAGGGATCCATTACAACTAAATAATTTAAATTATTATAAAATGAAGGGTAATAAATTAAAATTTATATCATTTCAAAAGATGATTCAACGTCCCAGATATTCATTAGAATTAAAACGTGGTAAGTTATTATCATTACCATGGGATAATACGAACCGTAAAAAATTATTACAATTAAGAGGTAAAGGTAGACCTGAGGGGACAGATCATGAATTAATAAATTATACATATTTAATTGCTGGTAAGAATGTTTCCCCGAATGAGATTGATCATTGGCCAAGGATAGTATCACCACCGATAAAGAAGAAAGGTCATGTAATATTAAACGTTTGTACAGTGGAACCAGAGGTTAAGATTGAGAATTGGATAATACCTAAATCTTTCTCTAAGGAAGTTTATCATGATGCAAGAAAGGCACAATGGGGGGATTTATGGCCACATGATGCGAAGAGTAAAATCCCAATAAGACAAAAGACAGATTTAATGGCATTGAAAGCTATGGAAAGGGAACGAGTGAAACAATTAAGACGTGAAGAGAAGGGTAAAGATAAATTGATGAGGCGACAATTATCTTCATTAGATGGTGTTGAAGTTACACCGGAGAATATTACACAAATGTCAAAGATATATAATCATTTCAATAAGTGAAAAGCTTAAAATATAATCATGTAAATAGAGATAATAAAACTAGATATTTTAATGATGATATATTTTTATAGTAAATATTTAGATAAGTATATATAAATTAAATGATTAAAACGTATTAATTAATTAATTAATTTACTTTCTTCTGAAAGAGGTACCTTCAGATAATTTAGCTTTACCACCAGTTGGAGTACATAAGACAGTAGCACAGGATTCACAGGTGACAGCGGTTTGAGCGTGAGAGAAAACAGTAGTAATGTTTAAACAACCTGGACATTTGACATCTAAGAAGTAAGATCTTGGAGCTTGAACTAAAGTCTTTAATTTATGCTTTCTAGCTTCAGAAGCAGCAGTTGGGTGTAATAAATCTTGAACTAAAACCTGTAGAGAGAAAAAATAATTGTATATTGAGTTGTTTGAGATATTGTTAATATTTCAAATTTTCAATAGATAATGAAATTTGTTAGTATACATTGTTGAGTTGGGAGTAAACGTAAATGAGTGAGGTTTGCTTATGCAAATATATTATATGGTATATATCTATCAATCATGCTTATGGGTTCATTTCAGAGAGTATTTTTGTTTCTTGTTCTTGGTATTCTTTAATTGGTGATAAGTTTTATATTTTAATAATTGGACGATAAGTTAATAAGACCCCCTCTATCTATTCTCATTGATAATAATAATATGGTACATACCATCCTGTGTGTATATGCTCTTTATGTGTTGGGCTATCTTCAATACAAATAGATATATGTTAAATTTGATATATAATTAATATATACACAGTGTGGATATTTGCAAATATTGAATATTTTCACAAATTCCATATCATTATTGTTTGAGGATCTGAGATGGGCAGAGAGTGAACAGAAACGGTGTGATGGGACTGGAAGATTGGAGGTAGAGAGGGAGGCTAGAAGGAGAGGCCAGACAGAGGGCTAGAAGGAGGGGAGTCTTCGCTGGACAGAGCTGGACGGAGACGATGGCGAGAGCTACCCAGAGAAACCACTGCGGTCTTCCAGCGAGGCGTCGGAGAGAGACAGGCGGAGAGACTGTGGCCGGCAGCCGGAGTGTCCGCAGAGATAGAACAAGAAAAACGCAGCGAGGAAAAACAGACGCACAGCGCAGCGGACTGCCGCTTTGGGAGAGTGGTACCAGATTCTTTTGGCCGGTGTCCGGATGGAACAAGTTACGGAAAAAACAGTCCTCGGACTGCGGAGTAGTTTTCCCAAATTTAAGTTCAAATTTCAAAGAGAAATCAGTTCTCCACATTAATCCTTGAGATGCTACGGGTTATATGGTCCTACTACTGTAATCTACTACTACCACGATTAGACAGGTTTGTAAGTCGATGCCCAGTACTGACCAATTGATGGTCGTTAAAGTCTGTTGCCTCTGCCCAACTGCATTTCAAACAGTCTCCCCTTCCACTGAACCTATTTGGACCATGCTCACAACTCAATCAACCAGTTCAATCCACCATGTCCTTCAACAACTCCTCAATAAGTAATGAATAATTATCGTTCATCTGCAATTACCCCCCAATTTCGCCAAGACAATACCAAATAAACTAAACAAAAAAATCATTTCCTAAAATTCGAAAAATTGAACAATACCAATAATTATTATCCCGATAATCTATTGTTGCAGATCATCTCAATTTCCTATATACCTCCGAAAGGCAATTATTTTATTCAGATTACATAAATTTATTACCTTTCCCATACCATTTCAAATCAGGGAGTATAAAGCTCGCGTCGGGTGTGTTAATATTTTTAACACTTTTAATGAAATCTTTGCCCCTACGGTTACTCTAAATGCGTAGTATGGAACAAAAATCGCTGACAGTTCTTATAGATTCACTGATGGTATCTTAGTTCCAACATCAATCTCTGTCACTTTACCAGGTGGTGTTTCTTATTCCTTTGCTGGCGATATGACTATTCAAACTGGTGGTGTCTTGGATATCGGTACATTAAGTGATGGGGATGATACTCCACTACAAGCCCAATCTTAACAAGTTAAAGTTAGTTTTCGCTAGTACTATTTCAATTTCTAACTCAGGTGGTTCTCTTGGTATTTATAAATTGATCCCCAGTGATGGTTCAAATACAGTGAATTTAACTCCAGGTAATATAATCTACACTAATAATACATATGGTGCTTTCTTAGTACAAACTGCTAATACCCCAGATGATAAAGTTGTTAATATTGCCCCAACTGGGACCTTTGATGCAATGATTTTAGAATTAGAAGATAGAAATACAAAATTTGAATTGGGTAGACCAGGGGCCACTTTAAATAATTTTTATAGAGTTAGTATAGATGGTCATGGAACCCAGGATGCGGCTAATTTACAAGGTGGTGATATCGTGGGGGATTCTTATGCCGTTCTTGATAAACCTATCTCTGGTGATTTTATGGATCTATTATCAAGTTATCCAACCGATGGTGGTGCTGTCTTAATTCAAACACAATTAAAGAGAAGATTTTACGGGTTTACTGGTACAATCTTAATTGATTAAAGTTGATCCATTATTTTTTAAGTATAGTTGGTTCTAAAGATGCTTTCTACGGTATCTTAGGTGATCCAACTTAACTTACTTATGAACAAAAGGATTCATGTTATCAATAGTTTGAATCATCTAATGGTGAAAAGAGATATAGTTTTATTGATGATACTATGCATAATCCAGTTCCATCACAATGTACTTTTACATTCCAAGGTCAACCTGTCGATTGGGTTTATATTCAAGATTCTAAAGTTGGTACTCAATGTCCACCTGTCATTTCTTATGTGACTAATATTGGTGTCACCGCCCCAACTGTAATTTCTACATTCCTTACCGTTAATAGTAGTTCAAATTACTTCTTTAATGTTAATATCCCACAAACTGATTATATTATTGCTGGTCCACCAATTACACTTTCCTAAATCACTACTATTACTACTGATGTCAACACTATAACTACAGATACATCTGTTTCGTAAAGTCAAGGTCCTGACGGTGGTATTACCCCAGTCGATATTGTAATGGTTGAAGTTCCAACACCAGGTCCTTCCACTACTTACTATTTGACTTCAACAAGAAATGTTACCGTTCCAGAGACCATGACCTATACCACGATCTCCACTGGTATTGATGGTTCTGCCACCACCGGTTTAGTTGTTTTAGTTGAAACTCCAGCTTTAGCCACCATTTCCTCAACCACTGCAAAGAGTGTTACTGCTCCAGTGACTACTACAGTCATCACAACTGTAGTTGGTACTGATGGTTCTAGTACTGCGGCAGTTGTTGTTTTAGTCGAAACTCCATTATCTGCTTCTGCTTCTGCTTCTTCCTCTGCTTCAGGATTAACCACAATTCATTCCACAGTTGCTGAGGACATCACCGCCGCTGTGACTACCATCATCACTACTACAATTACTGGTAGCGATGGTTCAACTACCACAGCTGCTGTGATTTTAATTGAAACTCTTGTTACTATTATTACCAGTTTTACTACTACTGTTACTGGTAATGATGGTTCAGCTACTACTGGTGTTGTCGTTGTTGTTGAAACTCCATACTTTGCTGTTGTTGCCACCACCAAGAACATAGTCGATCCCAATCTAGTTCATACATCTGAAATTGTTGCTGTTTCCTCATCCAGTGTGATCAGTCATAATTATTGGAACAATACTAGATCTAACCTTGCCACAGGATTAACTTATAAGTCTGCTAACGTCAATGTTGGTCCTGCCTCTGTCATCAAAATGGCCACTCATTCAACCACGGTTACCCATGGGGCTACCAATGAAGGTAATGTCGATCATGTTACAGAAACCAAACACGTTCTTGACCAAATCAATTTCACAAAGCATGTTGCTTCAGTTTCCGGTGTTACCACTGCACTTGCTAATGGTGCTTCTAACAACCAAGGTAATGCTAATCAAGGTAATGTTAATCAAAACAATGCTGGCCAAGCCTCAGTCAAACAAGGTACAACTACCGCTGCCCAAGGATCCAATAACCAAGGTGCTCCTGCCAAGGACCCAGCTACTACCACAGTTGGTTCCAATGCTGTTTCCAACCCAGCTGTTCAACAAATCCCTGGCGCCGCTGACAGTAATAACGGGGTTACTACTCCAACCCCTGGTGGTGGTGATGCTGCTGCTAACCCACATGGCGGTAGTATGGCTGCTACTTTCAAGACTTCAATCCCAACGAAGATTTCCGTATCCGCTTATGAAGGTGTTGGTTCTTTGACTAACGGATGGATTTCATTCTCCACCATCGTTTTATTGACCATGTTCTGAGTCTAAAATGTTTTACTTTTTATTTAAACTATTATATATTTTCTATCTTACTTTTTATTTTCCAGTATATAACCATTTTATTCTTATGTCCTTTATCTTTTTGTTACTTCACTTGCAAACATAATGAAGATTGACTTATATCTCTTTTTTTTTTTTGGGAATCTCATCTTCTTTCTACTGTCAAGATTAGGAATCTGCAAGAGTGGTACCGAAAAATATTTAACAACTCATTCAGAATTTGTTAAACGTAATGGTAAAATTCATTTCAAATCCATATTTTTTCTATTATTTCTGCTCACAATCCTTGAATCAGTCCTATTCATATAGCAGTTAAATATCTTTGGTCAACGTACACCCGTAAGTATACTATATAACTTGTAAATCTATCATTAAACAAAAAAATCACTAAAAAGATCTACCATCTAATCCATTCTCCAGATCCTTCTCAAGTGATGAAGATGAAGATTTTGTGTGTTGGGTCAATGAATTATTATCATTAGTGGTCCCCATCACTACCACAGGTGGAGCCAGAAGATTATTTGAAACGTGGTCTTGAATCACATCTTGATTAATCTCTAAACCTTTCCCAACATCGTCACTACTAGAATCATCTGTATCTTGTGTTGTCATGGTGTTATTAATCATATTCAATCTCGTTGGTGTAGTGACACTGTTATCTTCTCTTACACTGTGTCTCATATTTAACACTTCTTCTATTAAAACAGTTTTCAATATATCTGGATCATCTATCTTTTCAAATGATATTTCTATTGGTGAATGAATCATTTTGGATTCTTCTTCTGTATCATGCCAAATGGATAAAAATTTATGATTTAAAGCTTGGTCCACTGTAATTCTTTCTGTGGAGTCATATTGTAACATCATATCAAGTAATTGTAATGCATCGGGATCACCATCTGGATATATTTGGTTAAAATCTTGTTTCTCTAATGGACCTAAATGTAATATATAACTCTTAACATTATCTGAACCAATGTTTTTTAAAATCTTATATGGTGGCGTACCCAGGATTTGTAATATTCGGTTTAATTGATTAACATAATCCATACCTTGGAAAATTGGTTGTCTCCCCATTAATTCAGCAAGGATACAACCTAGAGACCAAACATCAACTGCTGGAGAATAATTTGAATAAGTTAACATAATTTCTGGAGCACGATACCATCTTGACGTAACATATTCAGTCATATATTGATCATTCATTATAGGATCTGAAGAAAAACCTCTTGCGAGACCAAAATCACAAATTTTCAATTGACAATCTTCAGTGACGAGGATATTACTTGGTTTCAAATCACGTAGAATAACATTAGCGGAATGAATATATTTTAAAGCACATAATATTTGATAAATAAAACTTTGATGATGTGCCACGGTTAATGATTGATTTGATTTTATAATTTGTAATAAATCACAATCTAATAATTCTTCATATAAATATAATCCATTTAATTGACCATTTGAGTAAAAGACAAGATCCACATCATATAAACAAACAATATTAGGATGACCTTTAAATTGTTTTAATAAAAATAATTCACGTAATGATCTTTTAAATAAATTTAAATCTGTGAAAATTTTAATACCACCTTTAATCTTTTTAATAGCCACTAATGCGCCATTACTTTCTATATTTTCTATATTTTCGTATCTTGAAGAACAAACTGTGGAATATGAACCATTACCAATAATTCTTAATAATTGGAATTTATCATCCACGATAAAATCTTGATGTAAAATATTGAAAGTATGTCTACTAACTTCGTCGTACATGGAAATTAAATCTCATAAATATTGAGAAGGGGTCTCAGTTAAATTTAAAAAATTATTATAACAAAGTCTTTCTTTTTTGGTTTTTTTTTTACTTGTTTGTGTGAGTAGGAACTAATACTCTTCTTTTCTTTCACTATTCCTTGTTTGAATAGATTGTTGAACAGAAATGTGTGAATGAAAAAAAAAATGCAACAGAACAAAGGAAAAATAAACAAACAAAAAATCGAAGAAAGAAGCTTTATCTTTGTTTGCACTCAAACAGAATTGTAAGTTTATATGTCTAACTCAAAAGAGTTATCAAGAGTGAGAGAAAAAAAATAAAAAAAGATGGTGATATACTTACTTTTCTAAAATAATCATTTTCTATTCAAAGTAGTCTTCATCATCAGCTCTTTAATATATCATTGTAAATTTTTTTTTCTTAAGATTTTCTGTTTTTTTTTTCCACCAAAATATCGTCGACACTTTAAGAGATCCAACGAATTTCCAAAACGTAATAATATCGTACATGATCTTAACACAAACCCCACTATCAACCGAAATCCTTTGTATTGAGGATCTCTTAATGATTTAGCCGAAAATTTAATTAGAAAGGCTGGTCTTCTTGCCCACGGATTGTATGTGGAAATTTAGAGCTAAAAATAGCAACAAAAACAGGAACGCAGCATAATGGGATCGAGAACAATAGCTTTCGGGATCTTGGCTTTTTGGGAAAGGTTCCGTTCGGCCGAGGAAAACAGGGAATATATCTTTAATGGCGGTGTAATTGAAGGCGGTTGCGAGCTGTGATGAGCGGCGAGACGTGGATCACTAGACTCCTTTGAGCAATTGCGGTGGCCCAAAACGGGACGATTGGCAATTGCCCTTCCTAAAGAGGGAAAAACCAGCAATTCTACAGGATATACGCTCAGATCCGAGATCTTAATCGGGAATGACAGCAAATAATCTATTTATAAAGTCCGATAGAACTATAATTCTATAAATAGATCCTTTTATGGGGAAAAGATATACCGACAATGCGGTAATATTTATCCCTATTGGGTATCGCTAATGATGGGGTATATACCATGCACGTACCACTTAATTTCACTCATTGGGTAACCTCAATTAATTATTTAAGAAGAATAAAAAACCTTGCATTCTCTTGATCATAATTTATCTGCCTCCATTCCTGTGTGGATTGTAAGTATACGTCTAGGAAAGAAAAAAGGAGAAAGAAGATATGTTTTGGTATGCAGATTTAGTCCTAATTCTTGTCTTTGCCTTAATGAAATAAGTAAGCAAAAATAACATCGATCGATATTGATAATTTTTCATTTTGAATTTAGATTTAGATTTAAATTTTGATTTTAATGTGTTTGTTTATATGATGTGAATCTTGTCATTTAATCAACTGATCAATTATTTGGATTATTAAATTATTTTTGTATTTCATCATTATATTCATTATACTAATGAATTTTAGTGTATTTTTTTATGTTATTTTTTTTTCAAATTTCGAACTTACAATTATGCATAACTCTAGTATTAGAGTTATGCGTGTTAATTTATAAATTCAAATATCAATCCACTCAATTAACAGTAAGGCATTGCCAGAGTTAAACATGTTTGTTGCTTATTTGTTTTCAAAATTTTGGAAGAAATTGAATTAAATGGTCACTTTTATCCAATCTTTATTACAATTTCGATAATAGTTTGTTATTAAATTGTCCAACCCAATATTACTATAAATGTCATCATATTAGCACAATATTGATATTTGATGTTCTATTGTTACCAATATGATTGGAATTTTCAATTTGCCAAGAAAAGCAAAAATAACAAGAACAACAGAACAACAGATATTTCAGAATCACGTAAATATCTATAAAATTATAGCCTTCGATTCGATAAAGAACAAATCAACTAAATTATGTCAACTGGTCATCTCCATGTAGAAAAGACACAAATCAACGTTAAATGAAAATAGACTCATTCTGGTTTCACAATGAAGTGATATTATTATTTCATAATCATCAATATTAGAGATGTTAATATGAAAAAAGATGATTATAACAATCAATTCGAAAAAGGAGAGGTATGTACTTTAAGATTGACATGTCGATAAAATCAGCATTTGCCCCATACTTGAAGATATATCCCGAACCATTTCATTAACTTATAAATCATATCTATTTTTAACACACAGTCGCGAATCTATTATAGTTTGACAGTGATTAAAAGATATGCACAAAATAAAACCTAATCAATAGATTAACTAAATTTGTATGGGTTCACAGTAGATATCATTATAGCCTCCTTGTAATAAATTCAGCATTATAATATTTCTAAAAATTGATGAAACAAAAGACTCCTATTAAACCAACAAAAGAAGCTAAATATTAACGGAAACTTCGATTATTCTTATTTCCAAAGAGATTGAGAATTGGAAAGTTGGTTATTATTATCCATCAGAAATTGACAATAGAAACTCTTTTATGACGTTTCAATATCTTTTATAGTAAAGTAATAATGTTGTATAATTTTTTCAAAAATTATAGCATATTTTTAATTAATTTATGGGAAATAATTGTAATACTATTGAATAGGTTAGTTAAATTGAAAGCTGAATTGGATAGTTGTCAATCACTGTATATATGATTCTATCACGAGTTGATTCGGTTATGTGAACCTTCAAGTCACTAACAACCGGATTTACCAATATGGTTTTAACAGTTATTGATTAAATTTTAATTAGCAAATTCCAAATTATCAACATTTATAGGTCTGTTCTAAAGAGACAAAATAAGGTAGGATTTGGAGTCAACCTAGAGGAAGGGTGTTTTAACTGCGATAGATTTTATATCAACAACCTAGAAGTATTAGAATTACTCTTCCTCAATTGTATTTAAAATTTTCCATAAATAGTTATGAAACAGTCGAAAATCACACCAATAAGAGATTGAAGTAAAAGGAATATTTCAGTGTAATAGCTATATCAGAAAACGAGCAGTAAGAGGGTCCCATATCATGACAAAGGCTTTCTAGTTTTATATTCAGTGGATTCGGTGTTGGATAGAGCCTGGTTTATTTCAATAGGAAAAACACCCACCAATATCATTATAACATGAATTTCAGTAATTAACACCATCCATTATTTAAGAAAGTGCTCATCAAACCAAATCCGGTGACTGAAATTGATTGTATCCATTCGCATAATGACCCTTTGTTTATCATTAAACCTTCAACCTGGCTCTGTAGTGAATATCAGTGGAATCTAATTTTAGAATAAAAATGGAATTCAAAGGATAGCGAGATTATCTACCCTCCATGTGGCAAATTGTATCGATACGACTGGTTAGATCGATCTTGTTAAGTAAAATAGCGTTATTTTGACAGGTAGTGGTATTTAATAGACTATTATGTTTCCTATTAAAAAGATTGCATATTTGACTATTTTAGATCAACGTCATTTTTTTCATAAAAACAGTAGTTTTTATTATGCTACTATAAGTGAAAGAACAACTTCGCATAAGATGCTTAGTCACATCAGATAGTCCACAATAGGTTAACCGGGATGCATGGTAGTCTTGGGTGGATACGTGAAGTAACTTTCTTCATCTTTTGTCCATCAGTTTTACCCTCATTTAACAATTATCTCTTCAGCAATTTGAGAACGTTCAGACCATTAGACATCCCATCTGGTGATATCTTTGGAATCACTAAAAGATGTGAATTGGTAGCAGGTATATTACCAAAATACACAGAGATGATTTTAATTTATTGCTTGAATTCCAATTTTAGCGACTTCATATAGGCTACTTTCAAAATTATAGGTGATTTAGATCTTACTGGATATTACTACGTTAGGAAAGTTCATTCGTGTTGATCTTATACGTTGTCTGATAGTATTATTTGGCATTTTGTTGTTTAGTGTTAAGCTGGATCAGTTAGGAAATTAGTTAACAATCATCATCATTAGGAGAAATAATCAAAGTTAAAAAAAAAGCTTCTAACGGCTTCGATTGAATCAAAATATTGGTTAATTCACATGGTAGAGCATCTTGCTATTTAAAGTTGGTAGGAATCACTTTTCCTTATCTTAAAATGGTTTTAATCCTCCAAATAAAGTGGTAATCATAAGAAAGAGTTTACCATATTCGTCATTTTTCAACTATTAAATTATTAAGTTTGGAACATATGGCAATATAAGGATTAACTAGCATAGTCTTCTGAACTCAACCAACTTAATACATTCCTTGTATCTAAAAATTTGTGATGAAGCAATTGATAGACAAGGAAGCTGGGGTGTTAAATTGAATAAATCAGATTTCTTCTATGGAAGTTACTGGAATAATTGCAATTAAATCATCAACTTTATCACCTTTAGTATCTCGAGGAAGATTAGATCCAGTTCCAATATTATGTTTCTACCAGCCTTCATACTCTTACACCCGTTTGGTGATTACATGTTCAAATAGGTTGTCTTTCTCAGGGTGTAACAAATTTGTTTCGAAACAAATTTGCCTGACGAAAGAGAAAATACGTTTTCAACTTAATTCTACAATTATAAACACATTAATCATATAGCAGTTTTGAGCTGTATTAACAGTGGAAAAGTATCGTGTTGGATATGGTTCACTGGAATAGAACTCTATATTATTACTGTTTTATAAACAATGAGTATGAGGTTTTAAATCAAAGAATTTTTGTTTATTATTAATAACACATATCAGAATCATCTTTGCTTTTAGTGAAGTGAACAGCTCAGAATAATAATATAATGTTTCTATGAGTTGTTCCTAGATAGTATTAAATTTGGTGAACATTTCAATGACGTTCAACCTTATTTCAGAAGTTGTTATAAAACAATGGTGCTGATTTTATTGTCCATGGCTAAAAATCATAATTTTGTCTTGTAATGCTAACTTTTTGCTTCTTCCTGTTATTTCAGAAGAAACAAGACTATACAAATGATATCATAAAAATATCAACTAACGGATACAGATTTATTTGATACACATGTTAGTTAAAAATGATCAACTCTAATGCTCTTGTGTCTTTCTTTCAATGAAATAACAGAAATTTAGCAATAGAAGTTAGTCCAAGTTCAATAAACCGTGTTGGGGATATTTAAAAACCAGCCAAATGACTTAGTCTTTCAACAAACAAGACAATTCGAGGTACGTTTAGCAAAAGTAAAATTTTGTGATGACATTATATTTTTGAATGATTCGTAGTTCTATATATCTAATTATATGATGCAAATGGTCTACATATAAAAAAAAAAACTGGAGTTAACTTAGTAATATCCAGATTGCATTTCACCGTACTTATGCTTAACAGTAGCCTAAATTAGTAATTATTTCCTTATCGTTATAAAATGTTTGTATGGATTAATTTATTCGTCCACTTCACTTTCAGTTTCTTCATCTGTATCAAAGATTGATCTTGGTGGAGCAGCTGTTTTAATATTATTTACAGTACTATATGTATTAAGATCATCATCCAAATCTGCACAACTGTCAACAACAATATTAGCTACATTACTTGTTAATAAAGTGTAAGTTCCAGGTTTTGATGTATCTCTACCAGATCCCTTATCCTGAGCAGAATTACCACGAGACAATGAATGAATATTAGAATTGACCTTTGGAATATCTTCACACTTCGAATAATCAAATTCAGGTGGAGGCGAACTTGGAGGACTAATTAAGAATAATTTATCTGCAGGTGGTAATTGTAAATATTCCTTTACTACTTCTTTCTCATTCCCATTATGAGAGTTAGTTAAAGTATAATTGAATTGTAAATCGCTTAGATTCCTTTCAACTACTTCTTGTGTCATGTGGAATAAACACATAATATCCTTAGATATTTCAACGTTGGGAGATATGATTAAAATCCTTTTAAACTTCCTTAATATAATCACTTGGATTGGATTTGTAGCCAACACTTCATGGCTCAATAGAATTGTCTCATTAAGCCATTGTTGAATAGTCTGCACTATTTTATCTGCGGTAACGTCTAGCTTAGGATCATTTGATGTAACCACTATTGTATCTGTTGTTAATTCACTATCCAGCCCCATAATAACTAATTTGACTTCTAGTCAAAAATTATGTACTTTTTAATAAGCCCTGTTAATTATGTTGCACTTAATTCTAGTATATTAGTGAGCACTTACTACCTTCCCTCTTTTTACAAACATAGTGGCTTACAATTATTTTTTTAATCAAATCACATTACATTGTCAATAATTTCAAATCTTAATTGTAATTAATTTAAGACCTTGCATAAAAGATATCTCAAGAGGCTCAGTTGAAAAAACTAAAGACGAACAAACCTCAAGCAACTTGGTTGAGGCTTATTGAACAACCCTTAAAATGATGTTGACAATGATACCAAACGGGATTGTGTCCGTGAAGGTTGCTTCAAGAATGGTCTCGAAACCATTATTGACGTCCAAATGGACCTCATCTCTAAGGAGAATCGGACTTAAACCACAGACAAGAACCCTACACCAGTGGAAATCTCAACAACCTGTAAATACTGTTAATAATAATAATTCCCTAAGAAGATTTAATTGGAACCCCACTCTTACCAGACCTTTAATGACCGCTACAAATCACTCCTGTGCTAAATGTAACAGAGATCCAGAAAAGCTAAAGTATGTATAACTATTATGAACCATGATTATAGTGAGTTTATTGATCCATAGTACCCATTCCAGTGGTTGTTGATGGCTTCAGGGACCCATTGCATTGGGAACCGCTTCCGCACATGTATTTCACGTGACCCTTTGAAGGGATATTGAAATGTAATTATCAACTTTCTTTGCTTAAAATTAACTATTCATTACTTATTTCAAGAGTAACAAATACTAACAACAGTGTTGATTTGATTGAATTATCTTAATAATCACACACAATCATATTTATTTGAACTAGAGCTATCATGAGTCGTGAAATTTTACCAAGAAATGTCACTCCTTTACACTATGATTTGCAAGTGGAGCCAAATTTTGAAACCTTTAAATTTGATGGGGTCAACACTATTGAATTGAAGGTTAATGATGAGTCAATTGACGATATTAGTGTCAATTCTATCGATATTGACTTCCATTCTGCTTCTCTGGGCGGCGTGGATGCTACTAGTATCAAGACCGATAAGGAATCTCAAGTCACTGTTTTATCCTTCCCTAAGGGTACTGTTAAGAATCAATTAAAGGAAAATGAATCTGTTAAAGTGACTGTTAAATTTACTGGTATTTTAAATGATACTATGGCTGGGTTCTACCGTGCGAAATACCAGGATAAAGCTACTGGTAAGACTAAATATATGGCTACTACGCAAATGGAACCTACTGACGCTAGACGTGCATTCCCATGTTTTGATGAACCAAATTTGAAAGCAACTTTTACCATCACTTTAGTGTCCACTCCAGAATTGACCCATTTATCCAATATGGATGTTAATAAAGAGATTGTGAGAGGTGGGAAGAAGTTTACTACATTTAATCCAACTCCAAAAATGTCCACTTATCTTGTTGCTTTCATCGTGGCTGATTTGAAATATGTTGAAAATAAAGATTTCCGTATTCCAGTGAGAGTTTATGCTACTCCTGGAGAGGAGCATTTAGGTCAATATGCTGCCGATCTAACTGCCAAGACTTTAGCCTTCTTCGAAAAATCATTCGGTATCAAATATCCTTTACCAAAGATGGATAATGTTGCTATCCATGAATTCTCAGCTGGTGCTATGGAAAATTGGGGTCTTGTTACTTATCGTGTTGTGGATCTTCTGTTAGATAAAGAAAATTCTACTTTAGATCGTGTTCAAAGAGTGGCTGAAGTTGTTCAACATGAATTGGCTCATCAATGGTTTGGTAATTTAGTTACCATGGATTGGTGGGAAGGTTTATGGTTAAATGAAGGGTTTGCTACTTGGATGTCCTGGTATTCCTGTAATGAATTTGAACCAGAATGGAAAGTCTGGGAACAATACGTCACTGACACTTTACAGAGTGCTTTATCATTAGATGCCTTGAGATCCTCTCATCCAATTGAAGTTCCAGTTAAGAGAGCTGATGAAATCAATCAAATTTTTGATGCCATCTCTTATTCTAAAGGTGCTTCATTATTAAGAATGATTTCTGTCTGGTTGGGTGAAGATGTTTTCATTAAAGGTGTCTCTCAATACTTACAAAAATTTAAATACGGTAATGCTAAGACCGAAGATTTATGGGATGCTTTAGCTGCTGCTTCAGGTAAGGATGTTACTGGTGTGATGAATATTTGGACCAAGAAGGTAGGATTTCCAGTTATTTCTGTCAAAGAAAATGGTAATGAAATTACTTTTACTCAAAATCGTTATTTCTCCACCGGTGATGTTAAACCAGAAGAAGACCAAACTTTGTATCCTGTCTTTTTAGCTTTGAAATCAAAAGAAGGTGTTAATACTTCTTTAGAATTAAAGGACAGATCCATGACTGTTAAGTTAGATGATGCTGATTTTTTCAAGGTTAATGGGGAACAAGCGGGTATCTACATTACCTCTTATTCTGACGAAAGATGGAAAAAGCTAAGTCAACAAGCAGAGTTATTATCTGTTGAAGACCGTACTGGTCTTGTTGCTGACGTCAAAGCTTTATCTACTTCCGGTTATACTTCGACCACTAATTTCTTGGAATTAGTCTCAAATTGGAGAGGAGAAAAATCTTTTGTTGTCTGGGAACAAATTCTAAACAGTATCTCATCTATGAAGACAACCTGGATTTTTGAACCAAAACCTGTTACAGATGCTCTTAACGCCTTTGCTAGAGATTTGGTGTCTAAGAAGAGTAACGAATTAGGTTGGGATTTCACCAAAGATGATGATTTTGCTACTCAACGTCTAAAGGTTACCTTATTTGGTGCTGCTTGTGCTGCAAGAGAACCTCATGTCGAAAAGGCAGCCATTGAAATGTTTGAAAAATATTCTGCTGGTGACAAGAATGCTATTCCAGCATTGATCAAACCAATTGTATTCAATGCAATTGCTAGAGTTGGTGGTAAAGATAACTATGAAAAGATTTTCTCCATGTACAAGAATCCTGTTTCTACTGATGAAAAATTGTCTGCTTTAAGAACTCTTGGTAGATTCAAAGAACTAGAATTGCTAGAAAGAACCTTATCATATTTATTTGACGGTACTGTCTTAAATCAAGATATTTACATTCCAATGCAAGGTATGAGAGCTCATAAGGAAGGTGTTCAAGCATTATGGAACTGGGTTCAAAAGAACTGGGATGAATTAGCCAAAAGATTACCAGCTGGTTTATCCATGTTGGGCTCCGTTGTTGTAATCGCCACCTCAGGTTTTACCAGTCTTGATGCGAAGAAACAAATTAAACAATTCTTTGACACAAAATCTACTAAGGGATTTGATCAAAGTCTAGCTCAATCATTAGATACTATTACCTCCAAAGCACAATGGGTTAACAAAGATCGTGACGTTGTCATCTCTTACTTAAGGGAGCACGGTTATTATAAGGATCAAGTAATAATTTAATTTAAGTAAATATTATTCTTTTTATTGAAATTAATATATTTTTAGTTATAAAGCTAACAGGATAACTCTTTGTTTAAATGTCGCTTTTCTGTTGATGAATCTGTTATATTAGAATAACGCGTCAAGTTTCGTGTTTTTTTATTACTTCAAGAAATTGAAATTTCGATGACTTGAAAGAATACTGATAATATTAGACACAATCATATCCGGAACAGTTCTGACCTTAGTTAAACATTATAGCGATACAAAACTGTCAAATAGCTTCCATCAATACCAATCTTGATATGGCTATCACTCAACAAAAAAAAATTGTTTTCTTCCCAAAAGATCAAAACACTTCTGACAAAATTGTAATATTCCCATTCCCATCACCATCAAATAATGTCTCCAAACCTTCATTACATTTATTCATATACAATGATAAAATATATCAATTACAAGATTACTCCTTCAGTAAGAGTTGCAGTTATCAAGAAACTGAAAACTTAGCTACTGAGAAGTATCATTATAATAATTCTGGTGAACCCATAAAATCAGCCTTCTTGATTAATGAAGCAGACAGATCTGAAGGTCAAATTATTTCTAATAATATATTCCAAGTGAGCACATTGTATGACTTAGCGTTCAGTTTGATTGCAGTTTTTTATAAAGACAGTATAGCTCAGAGTGAGGAAGAATACGTTGCTAAGGGAACTCTAAATAATTTAAAGAAAGTAGTAAAATTAGATGATAGATTCCTAACAGCTAGAGATGTGCATGATACTTTATTAGATACAAACCATTCCGAATGGAATATGATTCCCATCAACCTGTTAGAAGATGGGCTGGCCAAAGTTGCACAATCCACAGAGGAGGGTGGTGACATATATTTCAAGATAAATGAAGAAACCATAATGAACTACCTTTTAGAGAAAGTAGAAAAGATTATTCGTAATTTCCCAAAGAGTCTTCCAATACCATTAGAGTTCCCAGAAGAAATTCAAAAGAGTTTACAATACATCATGGCATGTAACTTACTAATATCGTTAATTCCAATTGATGCATATAAGAAATTAATCAAATTACCAAAGATCACTGAATGTGTTGGAAAATACAACGAATATAATAAGGTCAATGCACAAACTATGCTTGACCGTAAGGCATTAACTGACAGTGCAATGAAAGTTGGGATTGAATCCAATGGTGTTATTGATAAAAAGAAACCTTCTAAAGTGGTAAAGAAAACTACTGTGATCAAGAAGAAAGTTACTGTTGGTAAAGGTGCCATTGATGGGTTTTTTAAGAGACAAAAGAAATAATTTAAATAAGATTCATAGGTGTATAACGATTTAAAAAAGATCAATATTAAACAATTGTAAACAGTAAAAAAATATATAAGATTAACTGAATGTATGTAAATGCGAATTCGGTTTGAGTAAATAAAACGATTACCAAACATCTTCTTGGTATTTGCCGTTAATCTTCATAGCTTTGATCATCTCACCAGCATCTTCAATAGAAATACCTTTATCTTGAGAAATCATTTCACATATAGAACGTTGAACATCTTTAGCCATTCTAACGGCATCACCACAGACATAAATGTTAGCACCTTGATTTAATAGCTCGACTAGATCTTGTTGGCGTTCTTTTAATTTATGTTGAACATAACATTTCTTATCAGAAACACGAGATAAAGCAACAATCATTTCAAAATTACCATCTAATTTAGAAGAATATTCTGGCCATTCTTCTTGATATAAGAAATCGTCTTCATTTCTACAACCATAAAATAACATCATCTTACCCATATTATTAGCATCACCACTCCCGACAGAATGGACTCTATCTCTGATAAACCCACGGAATGGAGCCACACCCGTACCTGGACCAATCATGATAATAGGGATAGAAAGATCAGTTGGTAATTTAAATGGAGAATGACGAATATGAATTGGTAATTTATGGCCACCATACAAGTTACGAGGTCCTCTGATATCATATTGAACAGGCATAATCTTAGTAGAATTTGGATCATTCATATTTAATGAAATGTTTCTTAATAAATTTGTGGTAACACCAAGAGTTGGAGAACCAGTAATTTCATTAGTATCATTTTCGACAATGGAGGTGACATGGATGGTAGAAGGATCAGCATTTGATGCAGATGAGATGGAATAATAACGTGGAGTGATGATGGATAATGTTTCAATAAGACATTCCCATGGAACTTGAGACCAGGCTTGACCTTGGGATAAATATAATAAAGCATCAGCTAGATTAAATTTTTTAGCAGTAATCTCTTGAGCAAAAGCATCTTTATCCTTAGATAGACTAATCACATATTCTTTAATTTCACTTGGTGCAAATTCAGACAAGACAGAAAGACATTCTCTTGACACTGGACCTGTAATCTCTAAATAATATCTTAAAGCAGTTTCAATAGTAGTTGGACATGGGAATGGTAGTTCCATGGTTGGGTCTAGTGGCTCTAGATTGAAAATCTTATTTGGTTGTAAAGCAAAAGTGGTCATAAATTGTTCCACTTTTTCATTTGCATTGAATGGCCAAATAGCAATATGATCACCAGTTTGATATTTAATTGTGGTATTTGAGATATCAAATTCTGTGTGAATACAATTTCTCCCTACGGATTTAAATAATTCTTTGGCGTGTGCAATGGGGGTAACGTATGGATGTTTGGCACTAACAGTGGTTGGTGGTGTAAAATTATTACTTGGCAAGTAATCAGAAGTCAATTCACCTAGATATGTATCATCAGAAATTTTATCAACAAAAGATAATTTGAACGAGGGTTTGAATCCTGTGCTTTCTTCAGATAAATTAATAAATCCATGTAAAGTCTCTAAAGTTTCTTCTTTCCAAGATAAATAGTCTTCTTCAGTGGTACCTTTCCCATCGTCACCAAGACCCAATTTACCGATTAAAGTGGCATCTGCTTCAGTCAACATTTTCAAGGCCTTCTTAGCGGCCATATTAAAGAATTCATAAGTGTAGTTACCTAACCCAAAGAGCGTATATTTTAAATCTGATAATTGTGCTGTGGATAAATATTGTTCAAAATTAACTGCACCATCTGGGAAATCACCTTCACCATATGTGGATATAAAGAAAGAAACAATGATGTGGGAAGGTAAATTGTGTAAGTTTTCCAAATCGACATTTTCGACATCTTGACATAAAACATTTAAACCAAATTTAGATTTTAATTCTTTAGCAAATCTCTTTGCATAGTCCTCGGCTGTACCTG
The DNA here is from genome assembly GCA_003708525.3 of Monosporozyma unispora. Classification (NCBI taxonomy): domain Eukaryota; kingdom Fungi; phylum Ascomycota; class Saccharomycetes; order Saccharomycetales; family Saccharomycetaceae; genus Monosporozyma; species Monosporozyma unispora. The sequence continues at coordinate 131,582 of PPON03000019.1, read as the reverse complement.
TTTGAGACGCGTAAAGAACCAAATAGTTCTTATCGTTATCTTGCATCATTTGTACGATATCATTGGAGCCACCATGTGTAGCAGAAATATCATCATCATTGGACAAGATCAACTCTTTCAATGTGTCAAATTTCAGATATATTATAGCTGCGACCAGGATAGCACTCAGTACTACTAGATCTGTACCGTTCATAGTCCTCAGTTAGTTGTGTTTTGATGTCGATATATATATATAGATATAATAACCAGTCTATATCGGTGGATAAGAATTCCAGGAAAGAAAGTCCGACTTGAAACCTCGAAACCACTCGTCTATTTATACTCCCTTCTCGTTTACCATCCCACCTCTATCTATACAGCAGTGCAGTTACGACAGATCGTTTACCTCCCGCAACACTCCGATGTTCTTCCTCTTATTCCAACTCAATTCAACAGATTTTGTAGGGCAACCGATACATCCACTGTTTTTGTGACGACAATATCTCAGTTTTTTTATCAAGATTTTAACGACAAAGGAAAACAATGCGCTCGAGCAGCATATACGGCCGGAACAATGGAAACAGCAATCACTCTATTGTCTTGTGCAGGGAGGTTTCCTATAACAATTATTTTGATAACTCCTCAGATCTCAGTATAATACAGTGGATCAAATCATTGATTCTCTTTACCATAGGCATCACCAATACTTAATTGAATGTCTTCCATTAATGTTGGTGCTTGTTTTTCATCTAGACCCGTGATTTCTCTGATCATACCCGTTAGATTCTCTAAAGTGAACTCTACTTGGGTTCTTCTACCGATTCTGTACAGGATACTGTCTGCTTCCAGGTCGGATTTCTCTTCTATCTTCACAATGTATTCGCCCTTTTCTATCGTTTTTATGAATTCCTCAATAGTCAAATCTATGATTGGAATTCTGGTACCGTCAATGGGGACACCAAACGATTTTAATTTTAACATTAATTCCTCATGTAAGATATTATTCTTTGAGAAAAGAATAATAGTTAAAGTGACACCTAGTAACCCTTGCATGACTGTGTCTTGGTCCACACTTAATTGATTTTCTAAAGTGTTGTTACTGGGTAATGACATATCATCACCTATATATTCTTCATTAACAATTTTTTCATCATACATACTAATGTTTTGTAATAATTTAAATTCATCGAAGCTTTGAGCATGAGGTAATTTTTTTATTAAGATGAAATGATCTGCCCTAAACCCACTCTTGTCCTTGTTTGCATTAGTTGGATTGGCATTAACTTTCTGAGGATTCAGTTTTGGTGGTAAAGCATGCAAATGATACCTATAAACATCCATAAGAATCATATTAATGATTTCATATAATTTTTTAAACTGAAACGCAGGGGAATTTTCCCTCTTGGAGGCCTCCTTAATAACTGTTTGTAGTCTCTGTCTGGTGATTACATTATTAGAAGCTTCAGTTTGAGAAAGTAAGAAACGAATTGCAGCACGGGCCACAACAACAATCTTAGATGTCCCATAGATATCCACGCTATCAGTTTCTGAAAATGTTGCTCTAGTATATTCTGAATCCGACATAACTTGCCCAAATAGTGTATATATCTTTATTAAGCTTATTATATTGCCTTAACTTACGTGTTTCGATGAGTTCTTCTGATTATGTTTCATTTCAATGTTGTTTTTTTCGCGTTTAAATTATTTCACATAGAAAAATTATATAGAAAGATAGAAACTAGATAGCAAAACTTATATATTAAGAAGAGTAATCCAAATCACCAGCCACTTGTGCCCAAAAATCCTTGACAAGTTGTTCTTGTTCCTTCCCATTGCAACCACCACGAACAGCTAGATAACAACGTTTATCAATTGGAATTTCCCAATCACCGGGATTACCACCAAACATTCTACCACCAGCTTCTTCCAGGATACACCAACCAGCACAAACATCCCATGCATAACAACCACCTTCCCAATAGGCATCCAGGATACCACTTGCAGTGTAACAAACATTCAAAGCAGCACTGCCCAGGGATCTAAACCCATGGATAAAACCACCATTTTCTCTTAATAAGTTTCTGTAAGTAGTCATCTTTTTGTCAAAATTACCATCTGGACCCTCTTTTCTATCAGCACCACCTTCAAGACCTACCACTGATTTCTGTAATATTAGTGGTCTGGTTTTAACATTGATCTTATCATTGTTTACAAATGCACCATTACCCTTTGAAGCATGGAATAATTGATTTAAATGTGGATTATATACAACACCAACCACTGGATGGCCATTGACGGCAAGACCTAATGAACAACAACTAAATGGGAAGGCATGAATGAAATTAGTGGTACCATCAATTGGATCCAAGATGAATGTGGGATCATTTGTAATTTTAGTCTCCCCTGGAACATATTCCTCTTCACCAATAAACTTGAACTTGTCACCATATTTAGCATAAATCTTCTCTTTAATAGTTTGTTCGATTTGTTTATCATATTTGGTCACTAAATCCACAGCGTTTGCCTTGTCTACATATTGTTGGAATGTAGTACCTGTTTCAGACTTAATAATAGGTCCGACTTCGTCATGTAATAAATTGACAATAAAAGTTTCAATTGATTTTAATTCTTCACTTGTAAAAGACATTTTAGTTTGCTGTGTGTCTTGTTTGTTATGTAAAACTGGGGTAACTACGAAACTCTGAAGATGAGTTCAAATCATCCCTGTCGAGCTTGTTCCCTTTATATTAATCCTATTCTCTCGGAGTGCTGTGCTCCAGCATTTCTTCGGGCATTTTTTTTTCACATCATTCTGCGAGTTCAATTTAATTAATCCTTTGCAACATGTAATAGGAAGAAAAGGATTAACTGATAGAGCAGTTGCAATAACAAGGGCTATAGTCGGTGTTAAAACTTGTATAGTTTCGTAATAGATCACACCACTCTGTGTTTATTGCAATACATTCTTAATTTTGTGGGAAAGACAAGAAGAACTTGAAACCAACTGACTAATGATAGGGCATTCCTTAATAAAAATTAATCCTGCTGTACGACGTTTACATCAAACTGGGACCTTATTCAAAGGTGATTATTCCCATTTGACGTTAACATTTTTTGGTAAGCCTAATTGTGGATTGTGTGATGCCGCAAAGGAAGTTATAGATGATGTGTTGACTGAAAATAGAGATTTGACAGTCGCAAAGGATAAGATGAAGGCAGTTAATATCAATAAGGATCAGCGATGGTGGAATGAATATTGTTTTGATATTCCTGTTTTACACATTGAAAATGAGAATGAACCAGACTCAATGGTGAAAATAATGCATTTCTTCAAAGAAGACGAACTAACTGAAACTTTGAAAAGATTTGAACAATAATTCCTGTTAATAGTACATTTTATAGCAACTTAATACATTCTTTATATGCAATGATAACTGAGCAGTTACCTCTTTCTCTTTTTATTTGGGTTGGTCTTTTTCATACTAAGACCATCCATGTCAAAATCATCAACTAGCAATAGTTTCTTTCTACTATCCTTTTTGCTATTTGTTTTAATCTTAGTATTGATAGGTCTGACATAAAGTGGAGAAGAATTGGTCAATTCTAAATCGTCGTTTGAAGAAGTGGTTAAGTCAAATTCATCTTCGGATGGTTTTCTTTTTTCATGCCTTTCAATATTCTTTACTGTCTCAACACCTTTTTCTTTTCCAGTTTTAGTCTTTTTTCCAGAACCTTGTTTAACAGATTTGTTCGACTTAGTTGCTTTCCTATTGACACTGGGTTGTGGGACCTGTGTTTGAAGTAAGAAGGAATCTGGTCTTTCTATTTCTAACCCACTATCTCTAAAATTTCCGTTATCTTCAAATAAAACCTCACCATAATTAGACTTATCTGTTTGCAATGTCTTAACCTTAGAATTTAGCACCTCAAGTTCTCTTCTTAATTTATTGTTAATTACTTGCAATTCGTCGTTTGAATCTTGTAAAGTTAATTTTTCAGCAGTTAATCCTTGCTTCTCAGTGCTATGCAAAAGAACCTGTTTTTTTAACTGATTTAATTCCTTAGTATTTTCCTCATGAGCTTCATCATTAATCTCAATAGTCTTTTTTAAATTTCTATTTTCTTCTTCTAGTTCAAGCTCATGGGCTTTTAATTGAACTGACTCCACATTTAACCTTTGAAATTGATCATTTATCTTCTGAAATTTATCTAATTTATTATCTTGTTCTTTTTCCCAAGTATTTTTATAACTTTCAAGTTCTTTTATCCTTTGCTTCAAGGTTTCATTTTCAGAAGTAACTGCTATATTTATTTCACTTTGTGATGTAAATTTATTCTCAAAATTGGCTTTTTCTGTTTCTAGTAACCCCTTATAATGTGCAACATCTTGTTCATATTTCTCTAATTTCAAATTATTTTGTTTCAGTGTAGAAGTTAACTTATCTAGCTCATCTTTACATTTTGATAGTTCAAAAACATTGCTATTAATAGTTGTACATTTTTCTTCATATTGAGCCTCTTTAGCGCCAATGATGGCCATATTTTCATTTATTTGTTGTTGTAAAGTACAAATCTCCTTCTCTAAGTCTTTAGCAATCTGTTCGTATTCTTTGGATTGGGTTAACTTTTCTTGGTAGTCTCTGATTTGACTCTCTAAATTTTGTAGCTGAATAGTTAACTTTTCAACCTTTTGTGTTACTTCACTTGAGGTTGTGTCAATCAATTCCACAGAGGTTTTGTTTCCTGTTGAGATTTCATCTAATATGATGGTTCTAACATCTTCACAGTTATTCAAAAGATCTTGTTTGATTGAGTTTGAAAGATTAATCATATTTGTAAATTCGTTAATCGTTGTAGACTCAGCTCCCTTTGTAATATTTAGGATAAATTGGGTACTTGATTCGATTCTGTATAATAGAATGGGTTAAAAAAGAGATTATTAGTAAAAAGTCTTTAAGTAGAACACACTTTTTCAAACAGTCATTAATACATACTTTTCGGTTAAAGTTAATATAGTTTCAGAAAATCTTTCTAACAAAATATTTGAATCTTGCTTTAGCACATCCTTCACTGTTTTACTTATATTTTCACACACTTCTGTTTTATTTTGTAACAGATTTTCAATAAGATCATGTTGGGTAAGTTTAGTGAGGTCTTTTAGTTGTGTGATAATTTCATTTTTAAAGGTTTCTAGCTCATGAGATAGTGTTCCGTTTCTAATTTTTTCTTCACTTAGTTGCCCTGAACAATCATCTAATTCTCTCTTAAGATATTCTATCTCTTTAGCCTTTTTAGTAAGTTCCATCTCACTTTCTCTTTTATTAGCTTGGATAGTATTTAACAATGCTCTTAATGACATTAAATCATCTCTATATCCACTGATTTTTTGCTTTGAAATATCATACTCCTTAGTAAGAAGTTTAATTTGATCATCATCTGTCTCCTTATGGGAAATTAATTTTTTACTTTTACCTTCTAATTCCACTAAGAGTTTCTTGAAACTTTCAACTTTGATGTTAATCTTACTAATATCATTTTCATATGTATTTATTTTAACCTTCAATTTTGTATTTTCACTCTGTTGTGCTTGTAATTCTTGTTTCAAGTTTGAACAAATCTTTTGAGTGTTAGTGAAGGCTACTAATAAAACATCATTTGAAGACGAACTTGACGAATCTTCCTCATTCATAGGACTGACAATGCTATTGTGTCGAACTGATATTTGATTGCCAGTCGTGTAATTACTATTAGAAGGTAAAAATGTGTTACGTTTTTGCTCTTCCACATTTCTGACTTCAGTAATTTCAAAATCATCATCATCTGTACTTTCCCTGTGAGATTTAGTTTGTTCAATAATTTTCTTAATTGTATTATTTTTAGGGGTGCTACTTGAATCAAAAGTATTCTTACCATTTCCTTGCACAATAGAACTATCAGCAGTATGTTGTGTGGTTTGACTACCTGTAACAGTGGAGTTGTTTGAAATTAGCATTAAAGTGTTTGTAATGGAGGAATCACTGTCATCATCAGTTAAGGAAATATTACCTGGCGGATTATTAAACTCGGGATTTGGTGACTTGGTGGAGGCATTTTCCTTCGACTTGAATTTGTTAAAAATGTTTGCTCTTGGTTTAAACCCCAATGAGGAGTCTCTAAAGAAATTAGACATATCTTCTCCTCTAAATGACACTTAAATATTTTTAGCCGCCGATCTTCAAAAGGATCAAAACTTGGGTAAAAGTATCTACGTTCTAAACTACGATTGGTACACAAAATTAAGTGTATTTCAGTTTAAACTGTTGTTAAACAGAAACTAATTGCTTAAATTAAACCTTTGGATTTTGTTTTGTAGCTTACGTAGGTTCCAACTTAGGTTCAAGGACTTTTAAACTGAACTTAACTTCTTACCTTTTTCTCAGAACGTGTTTTTTTTTAAAATTTTAGAAATTTGTTTGCAGAAAATAGGATATTCAAATTCAAAAGGTTATCACAAAGACAACTTTAAAGATAGTGCCAAAACTATTGAATCCAACGCTGTTGCTAGTTATATATTAGTTAGGTGAATATATTGTTTGAATTCAGTGACGGCTGTTTGATGATTTTTTATAGAAAGTGATTTTAGTTATTAAATTATTGATTTTGAAAACTCGTATCATTCGTTTTGTTATAGGATATAAAGTTAGAAACACAGCCATCTATAATAAGAATTGATTGATATAAAATGAATATTGACCGATTTTCTCTTGGTGGAAGCACCAGCAGTTTTGCTTACAGACTACCCAAATGGAGAGTTCCAGATACAATTTTATTGGCTGTAGTTATGTTGATTAACGTACCCGTGTATTTCCAGCCACCATTCCAAAGACAATTTTATTTGAATGATCCAACGATAAGTCATCCCTATGAGTTAAACCAACAAGTTAGTGATTTCATGCTGGGAATGTACAGTTTAGTGTTACCTTGTGTTGTCATTGGTTTAGTTTGGTATCTTTTAGTAGATAGAAGACATAGATGGAATGTTTTATATGTTTCCTTGTTAGGTTTATTCCTTGCTTGGTTTAGTACAGCTTTGTTTACCAATTTTATTAAGAACTGGTTTGGTAGACCAAGACCTGATTTCATTGATCGTTGTCAACCAAAACCAAACATGCCAATTAATACTTTGTTCACTGCTAATGAAGTCTGTACAAATGAAAATGAAGATATTTTATTGGAAGGTTTTAGAAGTACTCCATCTGGTCATTCAAGTGAGAGTTTTGCTGGGTTAGGCTACCTTTACTTATGGTTATGCGGTCAATTAATGACAGAACATGAACAAATTGGTCTTTGGAGAAAAGTAGTTGCTGCTATCCCTTTATTGATTGCCTCTCTAATTGCATTATCTAGAACTCAAGATTATAGGCATCATTTTGTTGATATCTTCTTAGGCTCTTTTATTGGTTTCACTGTGGCTTATGTTATTTATAGAAAATATTTCCCTCCAATTAACAGTCAAGTCCCATTCAAGCCAATATTAGATGATTCAGATGTTACTTTTGATGTACCATCTGCCAGTACTACTTCCTCTGCTTACCAACTGAGAACTCCATTGCCTCATGATGAAGAAATGGGTCCTTTATCTGCTTAAATAGGGGAATCTATCCATATAAATATAAATATATACATATATATATATACTTTCTTTACCAAATTTTACTACAAGTACATAATTAAATTATGCTAGCTTATCTTATTAGTTACTACAAAATCTTTTCTTCATGTATTCTCTTACTCATCTTTAAAGTTACTGTCACCTTCACTTTCACTGATGTTTATTTAAAATTCTAAAGTGAAAAATTAAATTAAGAGAGAACTTGAAACTGAAGATAAGATATTAACTAGGAATAGAAAAAGAATATATACAAGATTGATTACAAGTTAACTAAAGCAGGTATAGCTATAAAATATTTGCATAGAAACCATTATATAGTACTTTGAAGTTTTAATTCAAGTTTTTTTTCACACAATTTTAACAAAACAACAACAACTTTACTTCTACATATGAACTTACAATGTCTTTAAGCCATCTAACGCTAGATCAGTACTATGAAATACAGAATAATGAACTAGAGGCTATTAAATCCATTTATATGGATGACTTTGTCAATTTGACTAAGAAGAAATCCAGTTGGGATAAGCAACCACAAATCATTTTTGAAATTAGTCTACGTTCGGTTGATAAGGATCCCGTTGAATCATCATTAACTCTACATATTGCATTGACACCCATGTATCCACATACTGCTCCTGAAATTACTTTTAAAAATGTGGAGAACGTTCTAGAATCTCAACTGAAACGTCTAAAGGATGAGTATAAGAAAATTCATAAAGAATCCAGAGGACAAGAATTTATATTTGATATTGTTACCATTACACAGGAGAAATTAGATGATTTTCATGATAAAGTAAACACAAAATCACTAGAAGATGACAGATTAGATAGAATTAAAGAAACAAAGGAGAAGATGGAAAGAGAAGAGATGGAAAGTCAGCAACAAATTGAACAATTGAAGATTTCAGAACAGCGTAGAATTGATGAAATTGTTGAGAAGGAAATTGCTAAGAGACAAGATGATGATGATATGTTGTTCAATCCAAGCAGCCAAATCAATCTACTGCCGCCTGAAGAATGGATCTCCTCCGGTGAAGCTGTGGTGTTTCCAAAAGTGATTAAGGCTAAATTGCCAAATAATTCACTCCTTAAATTTAAAGCTGTGGTAAATCCAAAACCCATTAAATTACAATCAGATATCCTTAGTTTTGCTAACCAATATTTAGTAAAACCTTATATTTCTCCAGATTCACCTTTAGCAGAATCTCTGATGTCGTCTGAATTTATGGAAGATTTTTATTTCCTATTAACTGAAGTGGAATTAGATAATTCATATTTTAATACAAGTAACGGTAAAAAAGAGATTTCTAACCTGGAAAAAATTTTAGATTCCCTCTTGAAAGTTAGACATGATAATGTAAATAGATTGCATGGTTATACAGTGGAGAGAACAGGGAAGAATAATACGACTTTTGTGTGGAAACTGAAATTATTAACAGAATACTCAAATAGTTATCCAATGGGCGATGTTGTCCAGTCTGTAGGGTTTGTAAATCTTGCCACAGCCCGTGTCTGGATGATTAGAATGTTAGAGGGTTTGGAAGCTCTGCATAAAGTTGGTATTTACCATAAGTACATCTCAGTTCAAACTGTCCATTTGGTTAAAGATTCTGATTTTGGTTCAACAATACCGAAATTAATGCATCCCGCCTATGGTTATGCTTTGTTACAGATGTTGTCGCAATATCCAAATAAACACAGTGCTCATGTTGACTCTCCAGAATTAACATGGTGTCCACCAGAACTAGAGAAAGGTAAAAATGCCAAACTTCAAAGAACAACAGATATTTGGGAAATTGGTGTTTTATTTATCCAAATCATCAACGGTGTTGATTCTGTGTTGAATTTTTCATCCCCACAGGAGTTCTTTGAGAATAATGAAATGGAAGAAAGTTTACTTGACTTCTTAGAGAAGATGTTGGCTAACGACCCAAAGAGACGGCTAGACACCCTAGAATTATTGCCAATGAAATTTTTGAGAACCAATATCGATCCAGATATGAATAAATTCAATCTAATGCCAGAGAAATCCATGAATAGTCTACCTGTCTTTGATCTGCCGAAAGACGAACTAAGAAGGGCATCACACTCAAGTGCAGGTAGAAGATCATTTAACGTGGGATCAAGATTTTCTTTAGCCAATACTGCCACAAAATCAAGATACGCAACAGATTTTGAAGAAATTGCAGTTTTAGGTAAAGGGGCATTTGGTCAAGTAGTGAAAGCACGTAATGCATTAGATAGTAGATACTATGCTATTAAGAAAATTAGACATACCGAAGAGAAATTATCTACTATTTTAAGTGAGGTTATGCTTTTGGCAAGTTTAAACCATCAATATGTTGTAAGATATTACGCTGCTTGGTTAGAAGAAGATTTCCACAATGAAAATGCCATTGATTCGTCTGATGAAGACAGCGATGAGACATCCACAGGAGATGATAGTGATATAGATGAAGATCCATTTAACAACTCTAGCTTAATACATAGTAAGACGGAGGATTATGACAATAGTAATTGGGATTTTATATCTAATTCAGGATACCCAGATATTGTGTTTGCTAACAGCTCGACTGGGAATGACAATATAACTTCTGAAATGTCTGATATGTTTATTCGTGATGGTAGTACTATTGAAGAGGAGACTGGCGACCAAGACTCTGATGATGATGCTGAGAGTGATGATAGTGACTCTGAGTCAGTTGTAATGAAAACAAAAAAGCCGTTAGTCAGACACATTATGACTAAGATAAAGAAAAAAAGTACATTGTTTATTCAAATGGAATATTGTGAGAATAGAACTCTATACGATTTAATTCATGCAGAAAATCTTAACAAACAAAGAGATGAGTACTGGAGATTATTCCGTCAAATTCTAGAAGCGCTTAGTTATATCCATTCCCAAGGTATTATTCATAGAGATCTGAAACCAATGAATATTTTCATTGATGAATCAAGAAATGTAAAAATTGGTGATTTCGGTTTGGCTAAGAATGTTCAAAGATCTATTGATATATCCAAACTTGATTCATCAAGTGTTGTTGGTAGTGCAGATAATCTAACTTCGGCGATTGGTACTGCCATGTACGTAGCTGTAGAGGTCCTGAGCGGAAAAGGTAACTACAACGAAAAAATCGATATGTATTCACTTGGTATTATATTCTTTGAGATGATTTTCCCATTTAGTACTGGTATGGAAAGAGTTAATATCTTAAAAGGTCTTAGGTCAGCCCAAATCGAATTTCCAAAAGAATTTGATAGTTACAGAATGAAAACAGAAAAGCAAATTGTAGGCTTGCTTTTAGATCATGATCCAAGTAAGAGACCCGGAGCCAGAGCATTACTAAATAGTGGATGGCTACCTGTCAAACATCAAGATGAAGTTATCAAGGAAGCATTAAAGAGTTTAGCTGATCCCTCATCACCTTGGCAACAAGAAGTTAGAGAAAGTTTGTTTACTCAGTCTTACAGTTTGTCTAACGATATTTTATTTGATAATAAGCAAAATACTACAACTCCATTTGCTCAAATTCTAAGATCACAAATGACAGAAGAAGTTGTCAAAATTTTCAGAAAGCATGGTGGTATAGAAAACAATGCACCACCTCGTATTTTTCCCAAGGCTGCTATATATGGTACTCAGAACGTCTATGAAATGCTGGACCATGGCGGTACAGTCTTACAATTACAATATGATTTGACCTACCCAATGGCCAGATATTTATCCAAGCATCCAAATTGTGTTGCCAAACAGTTCCGTTTGCAATTTGTTTACCGACCTCCTGATCAGCTGAAATCAAGTTTAGAACCCAGAAAGTTTGGTGAAATTGATTTTGATATCATATCTGCATCTTCCTCACAATCACCTTTCTATGATGCCGAAAGCATCAAGATTATAGATGAGATATTGACCGCTTTCCCAGTTTTTGAGAAAACTAATACCCTATTTGTTGTTAATCATGCTGACATCTTAGATGCCGTTTTTGACTTCAGTAATATTGATAAAGCACAAAGATCTATCATTTGTAGAATGTTATCGCAAGTTGGGTTTGGGAAGACTTTCAAAGAAGTTAAGAATGAACTTAAATCACAACTCAATATTACATCCACATCTTTAAACGATTTGGAATTGTTTGATTTTAGGTTAGATTTTGAAACTGCAAAGAGACGATTGCATAAAATTATGATTGATAGTCATTATTTGAAGAAAGTTGATGATTCATTAAATTATGTTTCCAAAGTCTTATCTTTCTTGGAACCGTTAGATGTCTCGAGGAATACTGTTTTAGCTCCTTTGAGTAACTATAATAGTGCATTTTACAAAGGTGGAGTTATGTTCCAAGCTGTGTATGATGATGGTTCCAATAGAAATTTGATTGCTGCTGGTGGTAGATACGATAATTTAATTTCATATTTTGCCAGACCATCTGGTACACAAAACTCTGGTAGAAAGAGAGCAGTGGGTTTCAATCTTGCCTGGGAAACTATATTTGGTGTTGCCCAAAGTTACTTTAAATTAGCTAATGGTAGTAGAGTGAAAAAGAGAAATAAGTTTTTGAAATCAACAGCGATCGATTGGAAGCCAAGTAGATGTGATGTGTTGATTTCAAGTTTCTCAAATTCAGTTCTAGATACTATTGGTGTGTCAATCTTAAATCAACTATGGAAGAAGGATATTAAAGCAGATTTACTTTACAATTCATATACCGTGGATGATGTTGTTTCTTCTGCCCAACAAGATGGTGTAGAATGGATTATTTTAATCAAACAACAATCATACAACGTTTCTGGTCATAAAAGAAAGTATAAACCTTTGAAGGTAAAGAAATTGAGTAGTAATTTGGATATTGATTTAGACATTGATGAATTCTTACAACTATACCAACATGAAACAGTGGATAAAGGATTGAGTGATGATACTTTGTCCTTTGGTGATAAGCATGATGATTATAGTAATTGGGATGATGGAAGTAGTGCCAGTAGTAGTCAAGAAGGTGACAACCACCATGAAGAAGTCCACACAACCAACCAAAAGGTTGTTTATGTTCCAAACATTGCTAATAGATCTAAGAAGGCCAATAAGAGAGAAAAATGGGTATATGAAGATTCTGCCAGAAAAGCATCCAGTGTTATTGTTAATAACTTGTCAAACGCTCCTATCATAACCGTCGATGCATTACGAGATGAAACCATGGAAATTATTTCAATCACTTCATTGGGACAAAAGGAAGAATGGCTGAGAAAAGTGTTTGGGTCGGCTAATAACTCTACTCCTAGAAGTTTTGCCACCAGTATCTACAACAGTCTATCTAAAGAGGCTTCAAGAGGTAATAAATGGGCAATTCTTCATAGTCATAAAACTGGTCAATCTGCTATTATTGATTTACAAAGATGATATTATTCTATTCGAAATTATTTACATATATATTATTATTACTTTAATTATAAATACATATTTGCATGTTACTTTTCTCGAGAGTCGATCTGGGATCGCTCTGATACTGATTTGATGTTTTATATGGTAAAATATCTTCATTAAAAACAAAGTTTTAAATAGAGTTAACTAGAATAAACCTCTAAAACTAAATAAAAAACTTCATAAAATGTGGATTGTAGCAAAGTCTTGTAACATTATCTTATTTTACTAAATTGCTTGGTTTGTTTATTTCAGAAGAGTGGTTTTTATTATTTTGTTTAAAGTCAAAGTTAACTTTTTGAAGGCCTTAGAAAATATTAAAAGTAATTTCAAACAACATTCAAGACCTGATTCCCAGAATTAAAGAGGAGAAGTTTTCAAAGCGTTTAGATTTTACACTTAACTTTTAACCCCATATTTACATTCAATTAAGCAATCTTCCTCTTTTCAGTTTTAAAGATATCTTAAGAAACTCGATATTAGAAAGATACATATTAGCCGCTGAAGAAGTTTTAAGTTATAGATAACTACAACAAAAAGACGCACTATAATTCCAAACTGTTTTGATTTGTATTAAAGATATATTATTCTAAACAAAATGGCCAACGGTGAGAGAAGAGCAAAATTTAGGAATCTCTTTCAAAAGAAAACTCCTCCTTCAAACTCTGACCAAGAAATAGAAAGGTCTAAACTAGAGCCTGAGGACAAAGGAGAACTGGTAGGTACTACCTGTAAAGAACAGGACAATGAGAATGAGCCAACTCGAGGTAAACTAGCTAGCAGCCAATCGTCACAAATTTGTAATAAGGATGAGATTATTCCAAGAAATAACAAGAATGATGCAAGAAAGCACAAGAAGAAGAAAGATAAAAGGAATAGAACTCCCAAACCCGGGTGGAATTTAAAACAAGACCCAGACTACAAGTATTTTGCTGACTTCATTAGAAGGAATTCATTAGAGACTAATAATGAAAGGTTGAGTAGGAGAGAAAGTTTTAATGGGGACGATCTCAATTTAAGGTCGACAAATCATGCAGTGAGAAATTTAATCAATAAAGATTCTCCCTTACCACTGCTGGATACTAAATATGACCAGAACTTTGGAGCTTTTTCTATGAAAAAGTCTCTTCAAAAGGATATGGATAAATATTTGAATAAAAGCAAGCAGTCCAGCCCATCCCCGCTTTGGAATAATACAAGAGAAGATTATTACAATGTTTACAAAACAATGTATAATATCCACAATAATCGTTATCCCGACGACTCTTTTACAAGATCTGCAAGAAGTGTTAAATTTGCTTCTGATACAAAGGCTGTGGATGAAAGCACCCCAACTAGAAGACTAAAAAGAACGGTAAATAAGTAGTAACACTCAATTAAAATATGGTTGCTAAATCCAATCGAGCCTTTGCTATTACTATGAGACATTAGTTGTTGTATCGTTTATTTTTGTTAAATCGAGTCTTTTCCTGTTACTTGACGAGTTGTTATTACTACTATTTTTTTCTAAAATGATATTGAAATTTAAAGAGTAACTTAAAGAATAAACAGTAACGGTTATTGCTACCCTTTCTAAAATAACCAGAAATCTGATTCAATTGCAGTATAAAGGAGCTCAATCGGTTCAATCTCCATATACAAATAAAGCTATGAGCTCTAAAATTAAAGAACCACATGAGGAAAAGGGCCCGTTAAAAGGATATATCCCTGCAAATCTATATTCCAAATTCCATGTTGGTAAATTGAATCTAATGGATCCGGTAATTGGCGTAACCATTATTTCAGGATACTTTAGATTAATGATGGGTAAAGTGGTTAACACTTTAACAGAGGAAGAACATAACCTCACGAAATTAATTTTATTTCACAAACAGCACAAATTTTTCCTGGCTACGACTCCTCCATTTGCTATTCAATTGTTTAGTTTCTTTTCCAATTACTGGAAGGGAATTCATTTGAAATATACCGTGTTATTAATGGCTTCTCTTTGTTTGTTTTTAATTTACATGATCTTAAGAAGAAATAACGTTTCCATTTTGTTATCCGTAAGTGGCGTGTTGGCCATTGCCAACTTACCACATTTCCAAGACCAATCCATTTCATTGTCTATTGATGTGGTATTCTGGTTGCCTTTCCTAGGTGTCTTATATTTCTGGAGACTTTATAGAAATCAAAATGGTCCTACCTTAATGTATTTAACTCATATTGGTGTATTTCTAGGTTTAGCAATGTCTACAAAAAGTTTAGGTTTTATTACATGGTTTTGGATTATTTGTTGTTCTTTATATGATACCTGGAATACCCTAGATGATGTTTCTATTAGCACATTTAGTATTGCCAAGAAAGTTACCTTGAAATTCTTTTTTATTTTGATGTTACCTTTACAAATCTTTATCTTTATTAATTATCGTCAAATTAATAATTTCCAATTAGATACACCACAATTCTCCAGATATGTATCACCATATTTCCAATCTTATCTTCGTGGTGGTAAGATCTACACCACTAAAGATCAATTACTTCATTTTGGTGATACTATTACTATCCGCCATACTGCTTCATTGGGTGCATACTTAACCTCATATAACGTTACTGTGGATGATGATAGCTCTGATCAGTTATTAGTAACATTAGCCCCGAACGAGTTTAATGAATGGGCTCTTTGGACTGTTGAAAATATAACACCAAGTTCTGCATTCCAACCAGTACGTAAGTTCGATGATATTAGATTAAGACACGTAAAGACCGGTAATTATTAAGAGCCTCTGATGCTAAACCGCCTGTCAGTGAACAAGAATATGATAAGATGGTCTGTACTACTGGTGATATTAATTATGAGGGTGATAGAGATGAAAGTTGGGTTTTACAAACTGTTGGTTATTCTACCGCACATTTCCATAATGATGATTATTTTAATGTTACAAGTGAACATTGCAAATTATTCAATCAAGGTAGAAGTTGTGCCATGTTAGGTCATGATACAAGATTACCTGATTGGGGGTTTTATGACCAAGAAGTGTTATGTTTAGATCCAGCTATGAACAAATTTGCTGAATTTCAAATCAATGTAGTCAAATCTGAGACAGCTCGTATGGTTGATATCCCTATTAGCTCTTATAATAAGTTTAAGTTAATCTTCGAATGGCTTGCTAGACAATACAAGTACTCATATTTTGTTAAGAATGTGGACTTAGAACATCCTATGTCAAATGATATTGCTCTTCAAATCGAATCGTGGCCATTTAATAGTCAAGATGATAGTATAGTAACCAAAAACCTTTGGCCATTATCCGTCATTGGTGTTATAATCTTCTCCTTATTTGTTGGTGTTCAAGTACTAACCTGGAACCCGTGGAAAATTGAATCAAATGTTAGTAAGACTGTATCATTAAACAGATTGTTATTCGAAGACATTGGTGTGGAGTATTCATTAGGTTGGTTATTACATTTATTCGTCTTCACTAAGAGTCCATCCCGTGATATGTTATCAATTGTCAATTATATTCCAAGTTATATCATCGGTTTCTTACTGTTCATTCAAACAGTGAACACCATCAATAAGAGTTATCACTGGACAATGGTGGTTATTCCGTTATATATTGCAGTCTTATATAAATTAATAGATTAGCTAAGGGTCAGTACCCGTATATATAATATCAAATTATATGATTATTATTATTATAGTTAATGTTATTATTATTGAGAAAAAATTTATTTAAGAATATCAGTCTACAACTGATGATTCGTTAGTCTCTTGTGGCAATTCAGTCTTCACCACATCTTCATGAATTGGTTTGGACTGGCCTTCAATTTGGTTGTGATGACTGTGGTTGTTTGATTGTCTTGACTCTGCAATTCCCGATACAAACATCGTTATTAACCCATCCACTTCACTTAATAAGGTTTCCTTCTTCTTGATCGCCTCGATCTTCTTCTTCTCAACTTCAACTAGACTGTTTTGTAAGGATCCTATCTTGTGTAATTGTTCATTAGCAGAAACGTCAACCCCAGGCAACGAGTCTATCAACTTAATAATCTGTCGCGTTTTCAAGATAATATCTGTGGATAATTCATCTATTGTATTGTTGAACTCTTCAGCTGGTGCCACTGTAGCATGTTTGTCTGTCATCTTTGGTTCAAATTCATTAGCTGGTTCAAAATCGTGATTTTTATCGATGTAGTTCAATGTAGCACAGAATTGCTCCATCATTTGATCTAAACATATTTGCAATTGCGTTAATCTATCGGTCATTCTAGTACCAAGGTGTTTGTGTGTTTTGTTATATTGATCTTGTTGTAATGGGTTCTTTAATAGTGTCTTATTGAAATGTTTAAAGATTGAAATATTTTAAATATTTTAAAGGTTTAATTG
Source organism: Monosporozyma unispora (assembly GCA_003708525.3). Classification (NCBI taxonomy): domain Eukaryota; kingdom Fungi; phylum Ascomycota; class Saccharomycetes; order Saccharomycetales; family Saccharomycetaceae; genus Monosporozyma; species Monosporozyma unispora. The sequence continues at coordinate 114,164 of PPON03000019.1, read as the reverse complement.
AGTTCTAAAGAAATATCATACTACACCCTGTTAAATCATCACCACTTCAAAACAGTAAAACAGACAACCTCAAAGGAATAACTTCATATAGTATAATGAATCAAGACGATAAGACCCCAGTGGAAGGAAGAAGAGCACCTCCTGGGTTACATGGGATCGATACGATAACTATTAATGCTGCCAGGGAAATGCATGCCAGAACTGTGAGAGCCAGAATGCCTCCTTCAAGAAGACCAAATCCACCTACAACAACAACATCAAGCACTACTACCACCACAACTTCTATGTTTAGACAGGATCCCGGGAGTTCAATACGAAGAAATGAAACCATAACAACAACAACTACTTCCACCACTACCTCCACGAAGAAGACTCCGATGATGGCACCTTCTGAGATGGCTTCATCGATGCCCAAGGCTGTTAATGGGATTCCACATAAATGTAATAGTCTCAACAATCCCCCTTGTCCTCATTGTGGGACCATGATCATCCCATCGCCTGCGGCTAGATTACCATTAGAAGATATTCCCTCTATCACTGTGGGTGATTTCACAATCACATCATGTAAGAAACCCATCTTAAATTCTGTAGAGTTAGACAAATGGGAATCAGAACATTTACCTGGTTTAAGAGCTCTACCAGAGATGATATTTGGTAATAATTTCATTAAGATAGAAAATGTTGAGGATAATTGGCAAATTGAATTTAATGCTCTCGATGCCTTGAAAATGGTTTCATTAGAAGATGCAGGAATTCGTGTTGCTTATTCCAAGGATTGGATTGAGTCTAAGAAGAAAGTTAATAAGAATGATGTTGATGTTAGTGAAGTAGAGATTGACAAATTATTGAAGATTGTGAAACATTATGATTGGACCTATACCACTGAATATAAAGGTACTATTACGGGAGAACATGAATTTCAACGAGATGATGCCCTCGAATTGCCATTAGACAAACTATCTCGTCCTGATCCAATCCTATATTTTGATGACATGATCTTATATGAGGATGAATTAGCAGACAATGGTATTTCTTTATTAAATTGTAAAATAAGAGTTATGAATGAAAGATTGTTATTGTTAATGAGATTCTTCTTAAATGTGGATGATGTGATATTAAGAGTTTACGATACAAGAGTATATGTTGAATTTGAAGGACATGAAATTATTAGAGAATTTAAGAAATATGAAGGTGATAAAGCTACCATTGAAAAACATAGTAAGTTAATACATTCACGAGATCCTAAGGCATTGTTAAGAGATAGTGATTGGGTGGCCAAACATTTACCATTGAAATCAAGAGAATGTGAAGTACTTAAATTTTAATAACATAATCTTAATATATATATCATAAAGTATATATGAATTAACATTTACATATATCCATAAATTATTGAGAAAGAATATAATTGGCAATAAATTTATCATTTTCATTAGAAGTTTGTTCAATTTGAATCAATTTTTTATTAGCTAAACCTATTAATGTAGATTTATCATCATCCAATTTCTCACAAATTATTTTTACTAATGTCCAACCTTTCAAATATGTTTCACTTAATTCTACTGATCTTAATGCATTTCCTAAAGCTAATTGTAAGATAGCAACTTTATCTTTGTGGGTTGCATTTAGAGAATGATAAACATATAGTTCAGATAATTGAGCAAAGGCAATATAATTAAATGGCATAATTAATAACACTTCTTGTAATGAATGAATGGCATATTCGTATTGCTTGTTTGCTTTATACAATTGGGCCAAGAACCACCAAAGTTCTGGATCCAATGGACATTTCTCTAAAAGAGTGTTAATTTCTTGAATCCAAGATGTTGTGTTGTCCTTCCCCTTACCATAATACATTCTTAGAGATAGTAGTTTCTTTGACAACGCGGTGTAACTAGCCATATCTGTGTTAAATTCATACTCTTCCCGTAGAATGCCCTCCAAATACTTGATTGCCACCTCAACAGATTCATTGAATTGTAATAAAGTGGCCTTCATGACTTGTAATTTACACGATTCACCACCTAACTTGTCTCTGACTTGATTATAAACCACCTCTGCCTCGACATCTTCACCACAAAAGATGGCCAAATAGAACAACATTTCCATTAAAGCCATCTGTTGCGACGAAGCCAATTGACCATCACCATGTCTCAAATATCTCTTGATCTCTGCAAACAATTGCACGGTCTGTTTGGCATCAAATTGAACGTATGCTTTGGTGTTGTTAATCGTTAAGAGTCTCTGTCTGATCGCAGTTAATGACATGATGCAATTTCTGATACTTTCACGCGGTTCTTGCCACTTTCTTTACCTAGTTTTGATGTCTCCAACCTGTCTTAAAGTGGTTCTCTTCTTCAATAATTCACTAACTATTTCAATCACCACTGACGGAAAGTGAAATTTTTCAATGAAAAAGCTTTAAACTTAAATGTAAAGCTTTTAAAGATCAATCTATTAAAGATTAGTGTTAATATAAAGACAAGCTAGCAAGAGTTCATCTGAAGAAATATCCACAACACAAGCCAAGATGTCTATTAATATTTGCAGAGACAACCATGATCCCTTTTACCGTTATAAAATGCCTCCAATCCAAGCCAAGGTGGAAGGTAGAGGTAATGGTATTAAGACTGCTGTGATGAACGCTTCTGATGTGGCCCGTGCTTTAAATAGACCTACTCCATACATTATCAAGTATTTTGGGTTTGAATTAGGTGCCCAAACTTCCATTTCCATGGATAAGGACAGATATTTAGTGAACGGTGTTCACGAACCATCTAAATTACAAGATGTTCTTGATGGGTTCATTAATAAATTCGTTCTTTGTGGTTCTTGTAAGAATCCAGAAACTGAAATTGTTATCACCAAAGATCAAGATTTAGTGAGAGATTGTAAAGCTTGTGGTAAGAGAACCCCAATGGATCTAAGACATAAATTATCTTCATTTATATTGAAAAATCCACCTGAATCATTTGATGGTGATTCTCAAGGTGGTAAAAAGAAAAAAAAGGCTGCTACCGCTTCAGCTAATGTTCGTGGTGGTGGTGTTTCCATTTCTGATATTGCTCAAGGTAAGACTACTAGTGAAACAGATTCTCAAAATGATGATTCTGTAGCTCATGATGATGACGATGATGAATTAGCTCGTCAAATTAATGCTGCTGCTTCTAAATTAGAAGCCATCGAAGTTAAAGATGATGAATGGGCCGTTGATATGTCCGAAGAAGCCATTAGAAAGCGTGCTAAGGAATTACAAGTCGGTGCTATTAGTGAAGAATTAACCAAATTAGATCAATATGGTGAATGGATTTCTGGTCAAGATGAATTACCTTCTGATATCGACTTATATAAGAAGGCTGTTGAATTAGATATCTTACAAGATTCCAAAATTGCATCTGTCTTAGCCCAAACCTTATTCGATGAAGATATTGTTAATGAAATTTCTGAACATACTGCATTCTTTAATAAAGTTTTCACCTCATCAGATTATGAAAAGAATTTCTTAGGTGGTATTGAAAGATTCTTAGGTTTAGAACATAAGGATTTAATTCCAACTTTACCAAAGATCTTAGTTCAATTATATAATAATGATATCGTTTCAGAAGAAGAAATTATTAGATTTGGTACTAAATCTTCAAAGAAATTCGTTCCAAGAGATATTTCTAAAAAGGTTCGTAGAGCTGCTAAACCATTTATTACTTGGTTAGAAAATGCTGAATCTGATGATGAAGAATCTGATGAAGAATAAACGTATGTAAATATATAGTTTTATATCATTTATTGCACTAAGCATTAAAAAATTTATGTAAATTTAAAGATACAATAATAACAACAATCATTAAAAAAACAGAATGTAAAGAATAATGCTTTTATATTATATTGTATATGTATAAATGGTATCTATATATAATGTTTTTAATCAGTAAACTTAGATTTAGCACGTAATGTTGGACCATATTTATAAAGAACAAATGGGATGATGGCTAAAACGATAGTAAAGAATCCAACTAAAGAGGAACCCCATCCAACTGGATATCCATCAATGGCTAAATTATTATACATGGCAGTACCAAATAATGGGAAAGCACAAGCAAATGCAGAACGACAAAGAGAATTACCAGCAAACACAGAGGCCACATATTTTGGATATGATAATGACAAATAGGCAAATGTAGATTGGAAGATATTAAAAGTAGCAATAACGAAAAATAATTCTGCAATTATTGGAACAATCCAATGTGTACTTGCAGCCCAACCGAAAAGGAATAAAGATAATGGTAAACACCAACCAGCACACATGGCTAACATTAAAAAGGCTTCTGGTGTGAATGTATTATTTTGAAATTTAGGTAAGATAACTTTTAATAAAAATACCATTAACCCACAATAAGCAAAGATACAACCAACAAGGAACCCCATATAAGCAACACCCATCTCGACTAAAGTGAAATGATAAATCCCAACAAAGACAATTGGGAAGGCTTCAAAAAACAAATAGAAAGCACCGTAACAAAGAGCAATATAAAGATCAAAAGCCATAATAATTGGTTCTTGAACAATCATCTTGACAGGTCTATATAAAGTCTTGACCATAAATTCCTTTGGTTTAACTGAAGCATCAATCTTTTCTTGGGTAGTATAATATCTATTATCACCAGTTTGTTTTCTTAATCTTGAAGCACGACGAGATAAGATATTGGCATGAGATGTTTCTGGGAAGAAGAAAATGAATAAGATTAGTGATGCTGCACACATCCATAATAATAACCAGAAAATCCATCTCCAATTCTTAGCCACCACCATAGCAGCACCAAGAACTGGTGCAAGAACTGGTGCAGCAACAGCACCAATAGCCCAAAGACCAATTAATGCAGACATAATTTCCGGGGATACTAAGTCAGCAATGGAGGCACCACCAGTGGCTAAAGAAGGAGAACAAAGAATACCAGTAATGAATCTCATAACAATAAGACCACCAATATTATGAACTGTAGCACAACCAATTTGGAATATCATAAAGAAGAAAAGTGTGATAATATAAATTTGTTGACGACCAATCTTAGCAATTTCACTTAATGGTGAAAAGATGACAGGACCAATACCATAACCTAAGACATATAGAGAAAGATTTAATGTAGCTGTAACATGTCCAACTTTAAATTCATTCTGAATTTGTTCTTGACCAGGTGTATAGATAGAAGACCCCATATAGGTGATACACGTAAGCAACATAATTTGGAATATTATATATGTCTTTCTTGCTGTGGTCCAATTCAATGGGAGATCAGGATCATCGGTACCGTTCCAATCGACTAAAAATGGATCGTATTCACTCTTCTTCTCGCTGTTACTCTTTGTGGAAAGAGATTGATTTTCAGAATCAATCTCAGATCCTTGACCCACAGCATATTGTACTTTATTACTTTCTACGTCATCTTCAGTGGCACCCTCGTCTTTATAATTTTGTGGTAAAGTTTCTTCGATGATTACTATCTTGAAATATTCCAACACATCAACAAAGAAAGTATTCTTATAACTATGGATAAACGACATTTGTTGTTTGCGTTTACTTATTTATTGTTTGATCTATCTATATATATGGATTGTATATTGAGAGAGAGAGTTATAAATTAGAAATTAAGAAACTCATGAAACTCTCCATCTCAACTGAAACTTGCACATATATATATGTGTATAATCTTTTCTTTTTTTTTTAATTTTTATGGATCCCCAACGGATCTGTTCCATCGATCATACATCATTGAGGTTACTTCAGCTTTAATGTCGTTAAAGGATACCTTTTGCTCATCATTGCATATAAATTTTTCACTAAAATTTTCAATATTTTTCACAATAACTGCAATATCCGTCTTATGTGCGCTCGGAATAGCCCAGAAACAATAGGATGCCTCCACGGAAGCAGAGACTCCACGGACGGATCTAAGACGGATATCACCCTCTGGCTGACAAAGATAAGGAATAAAATGGATATAAGACGGGTATTAGCAATGGATTGACAGATGATAAACGTCAGAAGCTTAGTCAGATGGAAGCTAAGCGAACAACATCATGGCAGCTCACCATCTGGGGGGAGCACCTGATGTGGTGGTTAAGCCGACTTCCTCCATCAGACGATGGTGTTGATGTCTGGGTGGCTCTTCTAGCAAAGCAGATCTCACTTGTTGGGACGCCATCACTTTGTGTTCGTTATCCAAGACCAATCTAGATGTGATCATCTTATAAATGAAACGAGACCCTTGTAATGTGGAGTCTCTTAGGATGTAACGTAAAGTATCTGTGGTTCCTTTATCTTCAGGATCATTAAAAAAATTGAAAATTGTATCAATAATTAATTGTTTGGCCAATTCATTACCTCTTGAGTTCAAAACTTTCAATACAGTTAAAGATCCCAATTTATGACAACATAACTCTGCCAAATATGGAATAATATGTCTTGTCAATAAAAGGTATTTATTTTGGAAACTTGATGTATCTAATAACCATGTAATTAACAATGTACCATTATGATCTGTAATTAAATATTCACTGTACAAGATGATAATACTACCCATAATGACTAATTGTTCCTGGTTGATCTTACCCTCTGGTGTCTCTAAACATGCACGAATGGCACGAACACCATATCTGTTAACACAAATGGTCCAAAAATTCATTAATATATTATCAAATATGAATTGATTCCATTGTGGACCAAATTTAACCACTTCTTGAATCACGTAATTACCAAATTGATCATTAAATAATGCGGCACAATATGGTGAAACACCTTCAATGATAAATTGAATATGTCTTGACATTCTTGCTGTCTTAATCAATTTTTGACATACCCAAGTACCAGATTTATGTATACCGAAAAGACTTAAATGTGATTTTAATTTTCTTAATATTATGTCTCTTATTAAATCATCACATTTATCATAAATTCTTTGTACAATGGTATTACCTAAATAATCAAGACTTAATTCGGGTAATTCGTCTAACATACATAATGCTAATTGTTCAATTTCTAATTCATTTAACATATTATTATCTAATGATTTTCTAATTTCACGTAATTTAGGCGTTTCAAATTGTCTTTGTGAAATAGATTCAGGCATGGACCCAAAATTACTCATATTAGTACATGGAGTTAACATAAATCCTTGTTCCAACACCTTTGTAATCTTAGTTTCATCAAGTGTAATTTCACCAGATTCCAATTGTTTGATCATTTTCAAAATATCTTCTTTATGTGAATCCATGGAGGGTGGTGGTAATGGGAATGGACTTATTTCTTGTTCAGAGGACAATGTTGTAGTCCTATTAATTTGATTTGGTGTAACTAATAAAGGTAAATCTGGATTAAATTGATCACTATACATCGGTACCTGTAACCCATTAGGTTGTACTTGGAACTGTATGGTACCATTAATAATAATTTCTTCCATCATTGAATGTGGTTTCTTTTGTGAGTTTGGATCAATGACAGGGTTTGTATATGATAAAATCTTGGCAAATGTAATCTTGCATGGAACACCAATCATAGAAATTTCTTTATCTTGCATGGTTTCCACGGCTAGCAATGCATGTTCAATACTTTCAAATTCAATTAATGTCATATATAATCCTCTTAAAGTTCTTACCGAAAGAATTTTACCAAATTGTGAGAAAATTGTAGCTAAAGTGACACTTGTTAAATTTGGAACATTATTCCAACCTTGATTCCATTGCATGGGGAAAATATTAGAAATTGCAATAGTACTACTTGAAGGAACAGTGGGAACTAAATTTACATGAGGAATATTCTTTTGGTTTGTGGTGATCCATACTAAACTAAATGGATCTACATCATCTTGCATAATAGGAATATGAGGTGGAGTATTATTAGGGTTATTATTGTTATTATTGCCATTCAACATATTCAAACTCATGGGACTTGATACACGTTGTGGTATTGAGATTATTGGTTGTGGCATATCATATGTGGCCATGGTTTGTGATCTTTTCCGTACAGTATTGTGACTTATATTTAAATTAGTATTACTGTTTGGTCCCTCATCGTTTAACCCAATCTGGTTCATTATGGGGATTGAATTAGTTGGGTTTAAATCATTTGAAGACCAAATAGAATTCTCACTATAATTAGTTGTACTCCTTGTCAAATGTGGTGTAGTGGATGAAACACTGCCCCAATTAATTGGTGCTGTATTATTTCTTTGTCTATTTCTCACTGGGGTATTCAACATCATACAATTTGATGAAGTAGGGAATTGAACAGGAGGTTCTGGATCTGGGGTGTTCAACATATCATGTGGAGAGTTAATAGTGATCCCACCACCATTCATCACAGATGTAACCAGTTTATTCTCTAAACTCACCTCAATTTTTGGAGTTTGTTGTTGTGTTGGCTGTTCAGGTTGTTGTTGCTGAGGCTTAGAATGATGGAATTTGGAACCAAAACTCGGAAGTAACCCACTAAACCTGTCTGCAAACTTGGAACTGTTAATACTCGACCCATTGTTTCCGTGATTTGAACTATTCCCACGATACGAACCCAACATATGTGGATGATCTCTTTCGTCCTTTAAAATACCATTATTATTGGTACTATTATTATTATCGCTACTCATTCTGACTAAAAAACTCAAATAGCTCTGTGTGTATTTTATAATTTATTATGCAATATATTAATAATTAGTACACTACCCAGCTCTTTTTAGTGGTCTTAACCGTCTTTGACACACTCCACCCTTGTTATCTACCGTTAGGCAGTTTCCCCAGAATTAATTAAAATGGCTATTTGAAACTTTTCTCCTTTGAAAAAATCGTGAAATTTCATGAAATTTGTGATTTTGAAAATTTCAAGATTTTCGAGACAGCTTCGGCCGAGTTTCCCCTTTGGGGTCATCTGTAAACACTGAATCTGAAATATTTGCAAATAAAAACAGTGAAAGCCATTCAAATAAACAACTACAACAAGACATAAAACACAGTAAGAAACTACAATAAGAGTGAGGAATGAGTGCAAATAGTCCAGATAATAATAATACGGTAGACGAGATGGTCGACTCGTTGGTGCAGGAAATTGATAACGAATTAATACATACGTTGGAGGATGCAAAGGAGGATCCTACAGATCAAGTTGTCAATAAACATGACTTTCAATTGGCCCTACAGGATATCGGTGAGGAGACCATGGATATGATTGTCAATTATAATACACAGGTAAACAGTGATATGTTGACTTTGAATAATATTGGTGACAACGATGATGATGATTCAGAGACTCATAGTAATGATAGTGTAGTGGTTAACAGGGTTTCACCCTCGTTAGAAGAAGATATCACACGTACCTCTGATTCAGATGATTTGAATATTAGTGATGTAGCATTCTCGCCCTTGAAAAGGTTGGAAGACTCAAATTTACCACAGCAAGATAACATAGCAGTAAATCACACTTCAAACAATTCACACAGTTCAAATGAATCATCCACACAGGAGGAAGAATTGTATGGAATTGGTATTATTAACTTACCTCCTTTGCCTGAGAGAAAACCAATGTTTAGAAACAGTTCATTAGCCAAGATATTAGACAATTCCTTAGATAAAGAATCTACCCCTGGAGCTAGTCATAACACACCACCAAAGGATTTCTTATCAGTATGGCATTCACAGGAACCCATGTCTTCGCCCACAATAAGTCATAATTCACAATTTACAAAATATACAAACTCCACAATGACAAGTTCACCACCTACTACGACATCATCCCGTAATAGTGCAATATTCAAGTTTAAACCCAGAGTCATTTCACAAAGTAAAATTTATCAACCAAGCAGTAATGTTAGCAGTCGTGTCACTTCAGGAATTTATTCAATGATTACCACGGACTCCATTGAACAAGAATTAGAAAATAATCAAACTTTGTTTGTCCCATATCATGATCATGAATTAGCTAATACAGTAAATTTACAATTACCCAAGAACAAACCAAAATTGATTGATGTTAACAGTGAGGATGTCAGTGTGTTGGATGAAGAATTCAATTTAGAGAATGAATTGGGGTTCAGTTTTGATGATCTTTTCAAGAAATTAGATAATATAGGCAATGACACTGTAGAAAGTGAATGTATTGTCATACCAGATGAACCTGTCGAATCTGAGACATTACGTGTTTTAACAAGAGAAGTCACTCCCGAGGCACCAATTGTAAGAAGACATGTTTCCAGTCCATTTAAGATCAGGACTCCTAAAAAATCGAGTGAAGAAGTGGTAAAAGAAACAACATCGATCATTTCAATCGAGGAAGACATTGTAGATGAGACTACAGAAAGTGAAGAGGGTGACAATGATGAGAAGGAAATATTAAAAGATGAAGGTGTATTTTACATTAATGTATTAAATTTAGAAAATTTCAAGATTGATGGGTCTAAACATCGTCATGCCAAATTTGCGCTTGAGTTTAAACAAGGGAATAAAACGATTCACACCACACCATACAAAACAATCAACCATGAACGTAATGTCACCATAAGTAAAGAATTTGGTTTCATTATCAATGATGAGTTTAAATCATTTGGTAATAATAAGATATCCATCAACTTGAAAGTTCAATATGATAAGATTTCCAAACAAACCATCGAGGTGGTGAAAAAAGTCGCTGTAAAGAAAAAATTCCCATTTGGTAAAACTAGATATGTTTATGAAAAATCGTTTATTGATAAACCTGTTGAAATGGATGTTTGGTCAAATTTTATGGATGGTAATGGTAGATTTGGTGTTTGTGAAATGGAGGTTGATGGATCCATGTTAGAGAAAATGGAATTTAATAATGTTAAAAACGGGTTACCACTTGTGAATGAATTTTCAAAAGGTATATCAGATCCATATGAAGTAGGGACTTTAAATGTAGAAATGTTATATGTGTCAAGAAAGACTAATGATGAATGCATCCCCTTACAATTTAATAAAGTGGAGAAGATTATATCCAAACATCTACACCAAATGGATTTACATAAAGAAGGGTATATGTTACAAGAAGGTGGTGATATTATTGAGGGTACTATACAAAGAAGATATTTCCAGTTACATGGTACTACACTTTGGGCCTGTCATGAAATGACTCAACACCCATTAATTTCTATAAACTTATTGAATGTCGATAAAATTACCAGTTCTAGTCAAGTTGGGGACAGAAATTTCACTAACTTCACGGATATTGTATTGTTTGGTGATCACATCAAATTACAGTTTTTCGACGGTGAGGCTATTACCTTGACCGCTGACACTAATGATAATGGAGTGTTAGATGAGTGGTGCCACACGTTACAAGAAATCGTGTCATTGAATGTCTCGCACCAGCCTTGGGTCGAGCGTATCTGTAGTAGGATCTAACCCTCTACAACATATGTATATATTCCAACTATTAATAGACTAATAATTCCATAATTCCATAATTCAATAAACTGTTTGATGTTCAATGATTTGTGTCGTCCGCCAGCACCCACACCTCCACTTGTAAAACAGTCTTTTCTTTTTGGACTGTTTTTTATAGCTTTCCAGAAATTACCCGATGGGGATAAACGACGCACTGGAAAAAAAGGGACGCAACTTTTCGCTCACAATTCTTGGAATTTTTCATCTTACGCAGAGATGAGCCAGACACTCGCAAAGCTCCCGTTGAGATGAGACTGGACCCACTCACTGTACTGGGACAGTTTTCAATATTCAATCTTGAAATTGAGTATTAAACTGGTTAAATTATTATATTTTATCAATTTTTACACTTACGACATATAACCCCATAGATATATAAGTGACAAGATGTATGTGAATAATGTGGTGTAAAAGAATGGAGAGATTGTAATAGATAATTAAACCATAACAAACTGGGTTAAAACCTGATTTTAATTGGGAATAGTGGAATATTACGTTTTATTTTGACAATCGTACTCTGTTAAGTTACACAATCCGACTAGGAATATAATATGCTTAAAGGAATTACTACAGTCTCTCTCATACCAGTTATAAAAAAAATAAGAAACAATTTTACTAACAAATATTTTTTAATATATATTGTGATGTTACAATGTAATATATTAAATGTTTTTTCTTTTCAAATAGGGCTAAAAGAACAAAGAAAGTTGGTATCACTGGTAAGTACGGTGTTCGTTACGGTTCTTCTTTAAGAAGACAAGTTAAGAAATTAGAAGTTCAACAACATGCTAGATATGAATGTTCTTTCTGTGGTAAAAAATCCGTTAAGAGAGGTGCTGCTGGTATCTGGACTTGTGGTTCTTGTAAAAAGACTGTTGCTGGTGGTGCTTACACTGTTTCCACTGCTGCCGCTGCCACTGTTAGATCTACTATCAGAAGATTAAGAGAAATGGTTGAAGCTTAAGCGATTTTAATTTATTTTAAATATTTTTTAAATTTATCATATCTATATAATATCACATTAACAATAACAATCTTTTCTATAATATTAATAAAATCATCTGAAAAATATAACTTTTAATGATATAGTTATCTTTATATATATATACTTTTATTATTCTCAATATCATATTTATAAGGGTACTATATGCTTAAACATCTTTGTGAAAATAAAATAACGTATATATCTCTAGGAATAATGATGTTAAATTATTCATCAAAGATATTGAACTAGTAAATTCAATACGCTTAACAAAACAAAGATGTTTATTATATCACTACTTTTTAAAAGAAATTATTTTAAAATTAGTATTATTTTTAGATTATTTCGAGTTGAAATGATAAAAAGTTAAAAAACACTAGATATTATTGCAATAATGTAGTTCTATTCAACTTTTACAACTACTTAACTTAAATATCAATATTATTGATTTAAATTATAATTAATCCCATTATCTTTCTCAAAAAGTAGATATATTTTTCATTATAATTTTATCATTCAACTTTCTATAAACCAAGAACACGTAAAAATCTAGCTATTAACTAATTACATCTCATCGGAAAACTTGATTGCGTCAAATACAATAACTCCAACTCATCAATTTTACAAAATCAATCATTCTTAACTAATCCAACTTTTTACTTTCTTTCCAATCTTAAACCGTTGTTAGTACGTAGTCCAACTACTACCTCATCCAAGGGTATCAAACAAGCTCACATAGAACATTTGTTTATGGCTATTTGTTTGTTTTCCCAATACACTATTTTGCCAAGCACCAATTGCCAAGTGTTTCTGTTATTATTATTATTATTTAACAGGAAAAACTAGATATTGTAATTTGATATAACCATACTTACTAAAAAAACACTTATCACGTAATAAGAATGTTACAGATAGGTAAAATGTATACAACACGAATGGAAACAACTCCATAAACTCACGGCTGTAATCTTTAAACTTTGTTTTACTAATTATTTTCTTATATTATATGCATAGTTTGTTTTGATTTTCAATATGCATAATGCATAAGAAGACCCGTAATAAGCAAGTAGAAGACTGTGATAGGCAAAGTGATATTGTACAGAAATAGAAGTGTTACTATGCGATAAACGCGTCAATGAGGGTGGAGTAAACGTGAAACTGGATAGTGATGTGTTTGTTGTGCGTATGCATATGGCTGAAGTGTTTCATGAACTGTTTACATTCCGCTTACTACCAATGAAGCATTTCCATAATCAAAACATATGGGGAGTGTTAGAGGTGTAAGAGGTGTAACGAGCTGGGTCAATGTGATTAGGAGAGTAATACCAGTTGGCAAGTTGGCAAGTTGGAAACGGACCCATGGAGGTAACTTAGATCTACAGTTGTACCTCCAAACTTGGCCTTCTTTTGGCCAAGTTTTGTTTGGACCTCCCGACGTTAATTAAATTATTGATTAATGAATTAGCTAATTAATCAACGAAACCACCCATTATCCTTTGAACATTACTATCTACCAGTGGATTCTACCACTCATTTAGCCCAGACACGACATTCTCCATGGCTTTGCATTAAGGACCCTTGTTTGTTTACATTGTGTGTTTAGGATTTTCGGTTTGTGAAAAAAAATTATCTGAAACAATAATATCTCGCCATGTTTACACCTTTGCCATATTGGAGGTGAAGAAATAGGAAATGGCTAGCCCGAATATCCCGCTAATGGCATGGTATTGTGTTCTTCATTATAAACAACTCCACACAATATCATTGAGAAATAAAAAATATTTATAATAATATTATAGTAAGTAGTATTGTCCAGTTTAAACTTTATCTTTATTACTGAAAGTTTAATGTAGGAAGGGAAGGACACGATTAATCAAAATGAGAGGCAAACGCGATGTGAAATCACACCCAATTGTTTCTTTAGTTATTTCCATTCTCTCGAACAACTATTGTCCATCGTTTTTTAATTAACCATTCCACATTTCTTATAAAAAGAAACGTCGAAGACTTTTAATTTCGTCTGTTTACAGTAATTGAAAAGCGTTTGTTCACTATCCCATTCTCTTTTGTGGTTGAATCCACTTTTTATTGGTTAACGTTTTCTAAATCATTATATAATCCTTTATGAACTCTTCTTTCTGTTTATCATAAAGTGCATCTATTGAAATTTTAGATATATATACATACACACACTCACTCATACCTGGAAAAAGTTTATGTTTATCCCAACTTATTAAATAACCGGTTCATCTTAATAACTTCTATTTGAATTCTTTCCACGCTCACTCACTCACACATCTATACTTACACAAAATGATCCCTCTATTTGACTCTATTCAAGCTAGTGGTTCATTAAAACATTCCAAACATTCTGATATGGTTAGATCCAAATCCATTTCAACTCCCATGCGGTATACATCCCACAAAGATATGCCATATCCATTGGCAAGAAGACCAACATTACGACATAATTCGGATATCACTTTATATACCGTTAGTAAATCTTATCAAAAGAATAAATTAAGATTAAATTTAGATAAGAATATACTTAACGTTAATAAAGGTGATTTGGTACAATTAATTACTAAGGGGAAAGATCCAAATTATGTATATGTGAAAATGATAAATAATATAGGTGAAGGGCTGGTACCAGTCACTTGCTTAGAAGAATATTGGCATTTACCAGGTAAGATTTCTTCAACCACTACCACCACCAATGATAATAGTATCTCTAATGATAATAGTGACATTATGATTAATAAATTATCTATTAGTAGTCTTCAAACCATTAATTCATTATCGCATCATCATCTTATGGAATTGACTCCACCAACATCCCCTTCTACAATTACTTCTACTACATTTTCTTTAGGTTGTCTTTCAAGAAATTCACGTTCTTCACCAAGATCTTCTCCCACTTTGGTAAAGAAACCATTTGACAAAGAATCTCAATTAATCTCTATGTGTATTGATTCAGTTGAAAATAAAAATGATAGATTATTATATACCCTTAAAATTACTAATCAATTGAAACAAGAAACGTGGAAAGAATTATATTATCAAGATTTATATCATTTACATTTAGATATGATTTCAAATCCAAGTTATAATAGTAATGAATTATTTCTTCCAAAATTACCTGCTCCATTACCACCAAATATATCAAATTTACCAATGAATACTATTGATAATGAAACAGTAAATCATAATAATCTTGTTAATAGTAATTCAATTGATAATGCAAGATTAGAAAGAATACAACAAATTAATCTTTATATTCAATCAATGTTTAAGGTATTATCAATGGAAGCTGATTCACATATTTTGAAAAATATTTGGTTTAATTCAATCTTAAAATCTATTGAATCCACAAATGATAATAATGTCATAGTAAAGATTAAAGTCTTATATGATGGTGATTATCATGCTTTTAAATGTAATTTCTTAGAGATTAACTACCTAATGAAATTACAGGACACTGTATCGATGAAATTAAATCATGATAATCATTCACCAACGACTGTTTATACCGCAGTGATTGATGGTTGGTATAAAGTTAATTTAACTAGTGAAGAAATTTATAAAGAAGTATTGATTAAGATTAAAGAATCACAACGATTTACATTAGAAATCTATGATTAAACATTTAATTCATTAATCAAAATGACACGAAAGAGACAATGGGATATATAATGACCGACTAAAAAACAATGTATATAATATGTAAATATACAGATTGTAATAATAATAATATTATTAATAATGAATGCATAAAATTTAAATTTGACCTTTAATATCTACTCTTCTAGAATGATCATAAATTTGTTTCACACGAGCTCGACATTGTTTAGTATCTAAGTAAACATATTCTGTATCTGTATTTGGGTTTTTAACTACAACATATGAATCTAATTGTTTTGATTTCAAATAATCCATTATTTCCATCTTATTTTGAAATCTAAATAATATAGTCAAATATTTGATGTTTAATTGATTATAACTTTGACAAATCATCATTAATCCCTTTAATCTTTCTCTTTCAATGACTGGTGTCACCAGTTTCACTCCAACACCTTTAAAACTTTTACCTAAAGCGATAGATTTAGCATAATCACCAACCAATATGGCTTGCGATAATTCAAAAGATTTCTGTACACGATCATGATTATATATCGCCAAATCTTCTTGTATCAGCTTCAATCTCCATGATGTGATCGATGCGGAATCCTCTGTTAAGATATAATAAAGAATTAAATAACTAACAAATTCTTCATAACATGTTTTCTTTAAGCTGGGTATGGAATATAATATAAATAATCTACTTTGACATTGATTAAATTCCCCCAAATCATCATTTTCAAGAGCCAATCTTGCATGTGCTTGATAAACTTTCATTGTAAATTTATTTTCAATCATTTGCACTCTCATATCTTGCCTTATTGATTTCAATTGATCACAAACATATGTATAATTAACTTCATGTTTTGTATATCGATCCATAATCAATTTGAATGCTTGATTTAAAACTGGTGCAGGACGTACTAGATCTGGATTAGGTTCAGAAGTTAATCTAAGATATCGTTTCTCCAATGTGGTACATCTACCAATTATGGCTTTAGATTGATCATATACATGAGATTTAGTTCCAATGGCATTTAAATTTGAATAATCTTCTTGTTCTTGTAATGGATCGAATGTATTTTTAACCTTTTTCGTTTCTGGTAGAGACGAGGTTTGAAATCGTTGAGCTCTCTTCTTTCTTCTTTCAACTTCATCCGAGAGTAAATGGCCAGTAGAACTGGTTAAGGTCTTAGTTGGGATAAATGCATTTATTGGGTCATAAGAATCTTCTGGAATCGGGTTTGGTGGAGGAGAATGCTTTAGAAGTGGGGTTTGTTTATCTTTATTATTTGACTTCCCCAATTTCAAAGGGACCACTTGATTATAAGATTGAGCCATTACTCTTTTTGCTTCACTTCTATTCTCTTTTTGGTTTCAAGTCAATTGCTTTATAAAGAAGTTTTAAATATTTCAAATTGAAAATAAGATTAAAGATCTTTAATTTAAGAAAGGATAAACAAACAATTATTATGGGAAAAAGATGGATAATACAACATGAATAGAAACCAAATGGACCCCATAGAGAAAATTAGACAATTAGAAAGAAGACACGTCCAAGTCCATTCTCAACTATTACAAGCTTTGGATGAATTATATTTAACTAAAGAAGATCGTCAAAATTTCATATTGAGTAAAGAACAAGAGGCTCAATTGAAAGATCGCCACGCTTTACACATGTCCATTGAGAAGAGTGTTGCCATCGCAAAAGCCATGCAACGTGGACTGCAATATGTTTGGAATGAAAACGATGAGTTAGAAGAGGAGAGAGAAGATGATGAAGATGATGATCATAATAACGAATCAGGGGCGGCTATTGGTAATATAATGAATAGTACCAGTGAGGATAAATTAGCCATCAAATTAAACCAATTGAGCACAGACAATTACGCACTAGATGAGGCGCTTGTGAAGAAGTTGGATAAATTGAAACCCTTATCTGAAGAATATAATTCACGTCGCCAAGAATTTGACCGTTTGCAAAGTGAATTATCCGAGATAACGTCTAAATTACCAACCCACAACCCCGAGAGTGAGATTGATGAAGGTGAATTGGATTCAAACGAACCTTTAACTGATCGTGATAGTGAATTAGAACGGGAAAACGCTATTCTTCTCGAATTGACCACTGCTTTAACCCATTTTTCGCGCAACCCAAGACATTAAAGCATTTCCAACCATCATAATCAATACAAATAAGTCTGTCAATCATTTCAAGGACTGTTAACCTCTTTGTATCACTATCAATCTCACCATAAATGCTCTTTATTATAGTGATAAACTCCAGGACGTGAGAAATGACGAGCCATCCGATGAGCTGAAAATTTTTTTTCGCGATTTCATAAAATATTTAAAGAAATGAGATGAGATGCTTTCAAGAACTATTAAGAAGTTGCAAACATTGGTGATATTAGTTTCAGCTCTTCCCGCAAACAGATCAGTAAGGGCCCACTGCATTATTCAGGTAACGTGTGTGAGTGTATTGAAAGTTACTATTTGAAAAAACCAAGCTAAACAGAAGTTAAATATGAAATACGTTGTCGTTTCTGGTGGTGTCATCTCTGGTATCGGTAAAGGTGTGTTAGCCTCTTCCACCGGTATGCTTTTAAAGACTTTAGGTCTTAAAGTCACCTCTATTAAGATTGATCCTTATATGAATATCGATGCTGGTACCATGTCTCCGTTAGAACATGGTGAATGTTTTGTCTTAAATGATGGTGGTGAAACAGATTTAGATTTAGGTAATTATGAAAGATACTTAAATGTCACTTTAACCAAGGATCACAACATTACCACTGGTAAGATTTATTCTCATGTCATTGCTAGAGAAAGAAAGGGTGATTACTTAGGTAAGACTGTTCAAATTGTTCCACATTTAACCAATGCTATTCAAGATTGGATTGAACGTGTGGCTAAGATTCCAGTTGACGATACTGGTTTAGAACCAGATGTTTGTATCATTGAACTAGGTGGTACTGTGGGTGATATTGAAAGTGCTCCTTTCGTGGAAGCTTTAAGACAGTTCCAATTTAGAGTTGGTAGAGAAAATTTCGCTTTAATTCATGTCTCTTTAGTTCCTGTCATTCATGGTGAACAAAAGACTAAACCAACTCAAGCTGCTATCAAGGATTTAAGATCTTTAGGTTTAATCCCAGATATGATTGCTTGTAGATGTTCTGAAATCATGGAAAAGGCTACCATTGAAAAGATTGCTATGTTTTGTCATGTTGGTGCTGAACAAGTTGTTAACGTTCATGATGTTAATTCTACTTACCATGTTCCATTATTATTATTAGAACAAAAAATGATCGATTATTTACATTCTAGATTACATTTACATGATATTACTTTAACCCCAGATGATGTTTCCAAAGGTGAAAACTTATTATCTAAATGGAAAGCCACTACTGGTAATTTTGATGCCTCTATGGAAACTGTTAAGATTGCTTTAGTCGGGAAATATACTCATTTAAAGGATTCTTATCTATCTGTCATTAAAGCTTTAGAACATTCTTCTATGCAATGTCGTCGTATCTTAGAAATTCAATGGGTTGAGGCCTCTGATTTAGAACCAGAAATGCAAGAATTAGATAAAGAAAAATTCCATGAAGCTTGGGAAAAAGTTTCCACCGCTGATGGTATCTTAGTTCCAGGTGGGTTTGGTACTCGTGGTACTGAAGGTATGATGCTTGCTGCTCGCTGGGCTCGTGAAAATAAGATCCCATATTTAGGTATTTGTCTTGGTTTACAAATTGCTACTATTGAATTTGCTCGTGATGTATTAAACAAAAAGGAAGGTAATTCTACTGAATTTATTAATGATTTACAAGATTCTGATCAAGTTGTCGTGTATATGCCAGAAATTGATAAGGAAAATATGGGTGGTACTATGAGATTAGGTTTAAGACCAACTTATTTCCAAGAAGACACTGAATGGTCCATTATTAAGAAACTTTATGGTAATCATGACAGTGTGGAAGAAAGACATAGACATCGTTATGAAATTAATCCTGAATTTGTGGAAGAATTAGAAGCTCATGGTCTTGTCTTTGTTGGTAAAGATGATACTAACAAACGTTGTGAAATTCTTGAATTGAAAAATCATCCATATTATGTTGCCACTCAATATCACCCAGAATATACTTCTAAGGTCTTAGATCCATCTAAACCATTCTTAGGTTTAGTCGCTGCCTCTTCTGGTATTTTACAAGATGTGTTGGATGGTAAATATCAAATCCATGGTCAACATGAATTCTAATCTTTTTAAAATACTTTAAAACTCTCACTCTCTCACACAGTTTATTGTATAATTTAATATATTATATAAACCATTTTGTATAAAACACACTAACTACTCTTAAAATAAATCATACTCATTTGCATTCAAACCACCTCTCTCTCTCTCTCTCTCTCTCTTTTTGCTTTCTTGAGTAGTCTTATAATTTGATGTTACCCGAATTTTAACCATATATGATTATCCTTATTGAAAATATATTTCATTAATTGATTTATCAAAGGACAACTTATTCAAAGCTAAGTTCGAGAGATCGATAAAGCAATTAAGAAGAAAGACTACCAGTTCAATATGATCAATATATTCAGAATCTTAGGTGATTTTTCACATTTAGCCTCTATTGGTATTTTAATTCATACAGTGACCACTACAATTGCCATTGATGGTATTTCATTGAAAACACAAGTGTTATATAGTCTTGTGTTTTTAACACGTTATATGGATTTATTAACATTCCATTGGGTTTCATTATATAACACATTAATGAAAATATTTTTCATTGGATCATCCATTTATATTGTAGTATTAATTCAAAGTTTCCAAAAGAAGAACCCAATTGCATATAAAGAAATGATTATGAATGATACATTTAAAGTTCAATTTTTACTTTGTGGTGCTTTGATTATGAGTTTAATTTGTCATCATAAATTTTCCGCGTTGGAATTAATGTGGAGTTTCTCTGTTTGGTTAGAAAGTGTTGCCATCTTACCACAATTATTTATGTTAAGTAAATTGGGTAAAGCACAATCATTAACAGTTCATTATATCTTTGCCCTAGGTCTTTATAGATTTTTATATATTTTCAATTGGATTTGGAGATATCATTCTGAGGATAAATGGGATCGTATTGCTGTTTTTGCTGGTGTGGTACAAACTTTATTATATTCTGATTTCTTTTACATTTATTATAAAAAAGTGATTAGAGGTGGTGGTCTTGAATTACCACATTAAATATATATATGTACTTATATAGATGTTTTAATCTCTTTTCAATTCATAAAATTCTTTTCTAACACCTTCTTTAGATACAATCAGTATTTCTAACCCATCCCCAACATGAATATGTCTTTCCGTGGCAGAGGTGAAAGCATCTTTGACTAATTTAATAACTTCATCTTGGGAAAGATATTCTACGGGACGTTTCACTTTCCCATCTGTACCTGGTTCAAATTGATTCTTAAAATTAACTTGATTATCTAAGAATGGCATAATTAAAGACGCAGCAGCACCCCCAGCTCTACATTGTTCTCTTTCATAAGATCCCACAGGATCAAATGAATATACTGCACCATTACCTTCTGAGTCTAAACCTGCAATGATGGTATGAACATAATACGGGAAGAATCTTTTACCATATAGTAAATGTTGTACATTTCTAGCCATTGATTTAATATTCATTTTCTTATCATTATTGTCAAAATGATACCATTTCAATGAGTTCTCTACACGTTTCACCAAAGCGGTCCCATCTGCGGCAAACCCATTAGCCGAGATCAATAGATCATCACCAATATCAAACACTTTAGGTTCATATCTTGAATTAATAGAATAATCTGTTGTGTGTCTTGTATCACCTGCTAGCACTGCAAAATCTTTACCGGCAATACCCAAGATAGTCCCCCCATTGTCACTATATGGGTTGAATCTATGTTCGATGGGTGTGTGGGAGACGGTATTGTTGTATTCTGAAGCAATTGTGGACATTGAATCGTGGTTACTCTCTTATCTTAATTACATTCAGTTCTTCCCTTTGCCACTGCTCTCATTGAAATAATAATTATTGCCAGTGAAATATTTGAATTTATTTCGAATTGATACTTTGCGTATCACGTGAAGGGGCATTTATATAGAGAGAATAGAGATAAAACGGGAATAACCACCATCCACCATCGAGTTAGATGGTGGACGGTGAGGAATAGTGCTATGAGATGGGAATAGATGTGTTTCTGTGTAAGAATCGCTTTGGAACGGTGCAATTTGCGTGCGAATTGGCCAGATTTGAGAGGGTTTGAACTAACTGCGGAGACATAGATTTATACTACACTGCTACTATTACTTCTACTATTATCACCACAACCACCACTACTACTACGGCTAAGCTCCTAGGGGTGAATAGTGAATTCCTTCTCTTATAGAAGGTACCCACTCTAGTATCAGTGTTATTCCAGTAGTAAGCCAAATCCCATACGGTGGGTGAAAGCAAGCGCTAGCGGAACACATTACAGCAAACACACCACAGCTCTGTTATTACAACACTGGACACCTATTTCCTACTTCCCGTACTGTTCTTGTTCTTGTTCTTGTTCTTGTTCTTGCTATTAGACCTACTCTTCCCTCTCTTAGAACTCTCGGACACAGACACAGAGAGACTCAGAAACAAGAACATCATCACACTCACCACTCAGACATACAGCCCACCATCCTAATCCTGGAATACCCTCTCAGTTCTCACTCATAGCTCTCACTCTCAGTTCCTCAACGAGTTCTGGCTCAAGCTCTTCCCAGAGACTCTCTCTGCAAACCTGCCCTCACAACCATTGCACACCGCTCATCAACCTCTTCAACAACACCTTCCACACCTCCAACACCTCCCATCTCTCCTGCCATTCCTCTCTTCATAATGGTCAATCTCACTATAACAGCCAATGAACAGCGGCTATTTCACCTTCAAATAACCGTTAAAGCCAAATGGAAAAAACGATATTTAATTTAAAATATTTAAATATTAAACCTATATTAAGGATATTGATACCAGTACTTGATACAATCCGTGCTCATATAGATTATTTAACAGATAACTAAATAATATCAACCACTTCAACATGTTAAGGGCTCAATGTATAAACAAAGCAACAAGACTCTCAAGAGGGTTTGCTACTCAAATTAAACATTCAAAATTAAATAATGGGATTTCAATCTATACAAATCCACAATCTACTACCCCTAATGAAATCACTCTTTTAGTTGAGAATGCGGGTGTTACAGCAGAGACTCCATATAATAATGGTGTAGCACATTTTTGGGCTAATTATTTCCAATCTGATCCATCTTTAAATCAATTAGCAAACAAACAAGGTACAACTTTGTCTTCTAATTTACAAAGAGATTATCAAACTTTCACCGTGAAAGGTGGTGATCAAGTCAAGGACTCGTTGAACTTCTTACAAGAAAACATTTTACAAAATGAAAAGAATCATGTCGAGACTTTATCCACTTTGAAAGATCAAGTGATAAGTAAGATTATTAATCAAGAAGAAAATAAACAAGATCTTGCCGTTGTGGAACATTTATATTCTACCGCATATCAAAACACTCCTTTAGCTTTACCTCTTTTAGGTACTGTTGAAACGGTTAAAGAGTTAACTAGAGATGATATTCAAAAATTTGCACAAACTAAATTTAATAAGACTGATAATTTATCAATCTTAGTCTCTGGTCCACAAGCTCAATCTCATGAATCAGTGGTCGAAGCAGTAAATAATTTACAATTGACTCAAAACGCAAATGTTATTGATCATGTTCAAGAAAAATCAAGTTTCTTAGGTAGTGAAGTTAGATTAAGAGATGATACATTACCATACGCATGGATCTCCATTGCTGTGGAGAGTGAAGCCATCACATCTCCAGATAGATTAACTTCCGAAGTCGCCTCATATATCTTTGGTTCATATAATGCATTTGAACCAAGATCAAGATTACAAGGTATTAAATTATTAGATAATTTACAAGAATATCAATTATGTGATAATTTTAATCATTTCCAATTAACCAATAGAGATTCAGGGTTATGGGGGATGACTACACGTACTTCAAACGTTGGAAACATTGATGATTTAATTCATTTCATCTTAAAACAATGGAATAGATTATCAATTTCAATCACCGAAACTGAATTAAATCGTGCTAAAGCACAATTTAAATTAGCTTTAGCTAATAAATACTCTACAAATGATAATTGGGCAGATTTCCTTGTTAATTATCAATCCCAATTTAAATCATTAGATGAAATTTATAAACATATTGATTCCATTACCGTGAAAGATTTAAAACATTGGGCAAATAAAAGATTATGGGATCAAGATATTGCCATTGCTGGTATGGGACAAATTGAAGGGTTATTAGATTATATGAGAATTAGAAATGATATGTCTATGATGAGATGGTGATTTTAATATTTCTTCTCTTTCTTTTTCTATCTTCCCTTTTTTGTATATAAAACATATATTCATATTTTATCCTTTTATTCTCTTACTACTTACTCTTACGTATATTTATTTATTTATAACTTATTTATTCTTTATCCTCTTCTGCTTCTTCTTCATCTTCCTCTTCATCCTCCTCCTCGTCGTCGTCATCATTCTCTACATAATCTTCATCATGAGTTTCACTAATATAATCATCATCATCGTCATCATCATCATCATATTCATAATTTATACTCATTACAGAATCAATTTCTCTTAAAAATTCATTATATTCTTTTCTAATCTTTAATTCATCATCTGATGAAGGTAAAAATGGTATCTTACTCATTGAAACATCTTCACCCGTGGTATTATTATTTAATAATGAACTTTCAAGATTGTTTTTATTATTTTGTAAAAGTAATTGCATTGTATTTATAACAGTAAAATCATACACTGATTCAACATTTACACATTTCTCTAAAGCATGATTAAATTTATTTAACTCTGCTGATTGATAATATTTTAATGGATGATAAATTAATTCACATATCCTTCTCATTGTGAATGGAATCTTATCCTGTGAGAAGAATTTATCCTGCAACAATTGTATTTGTGAATGTAATAATAAAATATCATCTGGTGTTGGGGCTGATGTAAATATCTTTGTCGGTATATCATTCTTTAAATACGTTATAATTCCATCTAATATGAATTTGGGCACATTTTCAAATCCAGTAACATCATTCTTCACCACCACACGTTCTAACCATGCTTGCAATTTACTGTCCATAACTCATATATATACTTCTTGGAGTCTTTCAGCTTTTGTTTGGTAAGTGTACAATGTTTTCAAATTGCGTTATCATATTTTTCACTTAAATATATTTATTCTATTCATATACACAACAAAAATAATCATATAGATCTACGATCCAAATAGTAAAATATTAACATCCCAAGTCCACTACCCATTATATTCACCATCATATCCAAAGGATCAAAATTTCTTACTCCTCGTGTAGCCAAATATTGTAAAAATTCACTACCAATTGATCCACAAACCACACAAACAATAAACGTTAACACCAACTTGTTAACTTTACGATAAATTTGTGATTCTACTTCATGATCGAGATTAACAGCATCCTGACCCCATAATGTTATATATTTCGTCTGTTTAGGAAATATCGATATGAAAAGAAACGTTTCCACTGTAAATATCGTGAAATGGGTCCACTTGTCATGAGTAGAAATGAATTGTAACGCCGTGGGTAAGTTAGTGGATAGGCCTAAGGTATAGACATAAGAGACTATGTAAACCAAACAATATCGTGTAGTTCTTTCTTATTAATATCATGTTGTTTTGTAATTTCAATAATTTCACAACCAACTGTCACTTTAACTCGCTGGACCTTTGTGTGGGACCAGTATTTCTCTCTGATGATTATTATCCTAACCGATTGACAGTTATGAATAGTTTATTCTTGTCTAATTGCTCTTCATCCACCCTTATTACCACACTCTTTACCAATGTAACCGCAGACGATCTCGCATTGAGTGAAATTTTAAAATAACTTATTTCATTGATTTCAATTTGGAATCTGGTAAGTTTAAACCTTGAACAAGGTTTGTTTATCAGACGATAATCTTATAGAAAGAACAAGGTAGATATAGAACCCACTCCCAAGAGTATCCATCCAATTACTCTTAAAAACATTACCAACAATGAGTTCTATAGTGTTTAGGACTCCACTCTCGCAAGAGGAGACCAATTTGTATTCAAATCATTTTAAATCCCTAGATAAAGAAAATTTAGGCGTGGTGACAGGTGAAGCCGTTAGACCACTATTTGCTGCTTCTGGATTACCACAACAAGTCTTAGGACAAATTTGGGCCCTTGTTGATATTAATAACAAGGGGTTCTTAAATGAATTGGAATTTGATGCTGCTTTAAGATCAATTTCACATTTACAAGCGGCCCCCACCACTCCAATTAACAGTCAATTGTATGAATATGCTCCTGCTCAATTACCAAAATTGGGTCCCGTTCCAGCTGCTACACCACCAACTCCAGAATTACCTTCTCCATCTTCATCCGATGTGTCTCAATTCTCTCAATTGTTTGATAGATCTGCTAATGGTCAATCTTTCTTATCTGGTGACTCCGCAAAGGATATCTTTTTAAAGGCTAAATTACCAAATCAAACCCTTGGCGAAGTTTGGGCTTTATGTGATAGAAATGCAAGTGGGGTGTTAGAAAAAGATGAATTTATTATGGCCATGCATTTAATTCAATTAATTAGAACTAATAACCCTGGTATGACTCATTTGTTATCTCAACATCAACCTATCCCAGCTCAAGTTTGGTCTGTAATCACAACTTCATTACAATCTGTCCCACAACAAGTGGCCTCCCCAATGGCTAACAATAGAGTGCCATTACAAACCACTGGAACTGGTCCACAATTAAGTGCTAATTCAACTGGTGTTTCTCAATCTCAATCTCCTGTGGGCAGAACTCCAACCATTTCTCGTCTTTCTTCTGGTGTGTTTAACAATGCATCTCATGATTGGACTTTGTCTCCAGAAAAGAAGAAACAATTTGATGTTATTTATGATTCTTTAGATAAACAAAAAATTGGTTCTTTAACTTCACAAACTTTAGTACCATTTTTCCTTTCCTCCAAGTTAAATCAAGAAACTTTAGCTTCAATTTGGGATTTAGCTGATATTCATAATAATGCTTCTTTCACCAAGACTGAATTCGCCATTGCCATGTTTTTAATTCAAAAGAAAAACAATGGTGTCGAATTACCTGATGTAATTCCAAATGAATTATTACAATCACCAGCTTTAGCTTTACATCCACAACAAGCGTCTGTTCCATCAAGATCCACTAAACCATCTTTCCAAGATACTACTGCCCCACAAATTCCAGTTCAAAATTCAAACAATGGATCTTTGAATGATTTAATGGCTCTAAATGGCTCTTTCAACAGTCCATCTCCAACTACTGGCGTGTTACGTAATGATACAAATAATAGTTTTACTCAACAAACTTCCTCCCCAAGTATGCAACAACCACATTTAAAGAAGTTTACTCCAACTTCTAATTTTGGTCAAAATATAATAAGGGAGGAAACCGATAACGTGGCTCCACTACCACAAATTCCACAACATCAAGTGAAACAAACTCCACCACCACCTCCAGTGCAAAGAGCTGCTTCTGTGTCTTTACCACAAGTTCCAAGTTTTGCCAATACTTTGAGTATGCATTCTACTGGTAATAATAACAATTTTGGTACTGGTGCTGCTGTGGGTACTGCTGCTGGCTTGGCTGCTGGTGCCGTCGGGTCTGCTGCTACAAATGCATTCCGTAATAACGATTTATTTGCAGATGCAGATGCTTCAGCTCAATTATCTGCTGCCACCACTGATTTAGCCAATTTATCAAATCAAGTCACTTCTTTAAGTAATCAAGCTTCTTTAACCAATGAAAAGAAAAACAGAGCTAGTAGAGAATTACAAAGAGTCACTGAAATGAAAAAATCTATTGAAGCTAAATTAACTACTTTACGTTCTAATCATGAACAAAATTTGAAACAAACTGAAGTGTTAGAAGCTCAATTAGCGAATGTTAATAAAGAAAAGGAAACTTTCCAAAATGAATTAAACGTTGTTGAAGCTAATTTCCATGCTATTCAAGGAAAAGTTACTGAATTAACCACTGCTTTACAAACTGCTCAAGATGAAAACACTCAAGTAAAGGAAAAAATTGCTAGTTTCAATAATCAAACTAATGTGCTAAATCAACAATTACAGGAAAAGCAAACACAAGTTAAACAAGAAAGATCTGTTGCTGATATTAATGCTAAACAATTAGAAATGAGTGAGATCACCGTGGCTAATTTACAAAAGGAAATTACCGGGTTAGGTACAAGTCTAGCCTTATATTTAACCAAACAAAAGGAATTAAACGATTATAAAGATAGTGTTGAAAAGCAACATGCTGACTTACAAGCTAGATATGAAGAATTGGCTAATACTGAAACTGATTTAAATAATCGTCAAGCTCAATTAGATGAAAGAAATAAGCAAATTGAAGAACAAGAAAAATTATATTCTGAACATGTCGCTCATTTACAATCTATGTTTGATGAATTAGCCCAAAGAAAGGAATCCTTTGATAAAGCTGATCAAGATTTAAAGAGACAAAATATTGAATATGCCAACCATGTTCAAGAATTAACCGAAAGACAAATGCAATTAGCCATGGGTGAGATTCCAGAAGATGCTGATGATATTGTTGCTAAGTTTGCCACTAATGAAAAGTCTGCAACTGCTTCAAAGGATAAGCAAATGACCCACGAGGAAGAAGTTTCTAAATTTGTGGATTCCACCGTAGAAGATTCTCAATTAAATGCTGTTAACAAAAATGTTACTCCAAGTCATGTTGAAGATGAAGATGAAGATAACAAGACTGAAAAGACTGAAAGTGATGTGTTTGACAAGGATGTTCCAACCGAGATATCTCAAAGTGAAGCTGGTGAAGCCAACGCTAATATCAACAACAATGATGATATTTCTGATAGATTTGAAGGTAATTTAGATGAATATGGTATTCCAAGAACTCAATCTTTTACTTCATCTGTGGCTAATAATGCTCCACAATCTGTGAGAGATGATGTTGAATTACCACCATCTTCCGCTACTCAAACTGCTACTACTAATACCGCTGGCACTGCTACTGAAACTGAATCTGTTACTCCAGATGAAACCGTTGTGGCTAGTCAAGGTAATGAAACTGAAACCACTGACAAGGATGATGCTGAACATATTCCAGGTGAATGGTCCAGTGAACCTGCTGCACCAGTGAAAGATAATGAATCTGAATCATCCATTGGTAAATCACCAAAACCAGATACTGCTGATCAAGAATCTAGTACACAAGATAATAGTCAATTAGAAAATGCTATTGATGCGGTTTCTATTCCTGATGAAAAGAAAAAGAATGTTCATCCAATTGATGAAGAATTCCCACCAATTAAAGAATTAGAAATTAATGAAAGTGATTCTTCCTCATCAGAAGATGAATTTCAAGATACTAAGGAAGCCATCACTCCACAAGTGGGTTCCACTCCTCATCCACATGAAGAAACTGCCGCTGTTCCAACGGTGGCACCAATTCCAGAGGCTGCTCAAGTTTTAGCTCCTGCTCATGATGCTTTTGATGATGAGTTTGCCGGTTTGGAAGAGGCTGCTACTGAGGAAGATGTAGCTGGCGGTCTTGATGACGTTTCCTCCGCTGGTGGATTACAAGCTTTGAATGAATCCTTTGAAAATATCAATCACAGCGATTTAACTGAAGAATTACAAGATAATGCCTTCACTGGTACTTCTCCAGTTCCAGCTATGGTTGCCCCAACTCCTCAACAAGCCCAAGATGCTCCAGCTACACTAGCTCAACTACAACAACCACAAGCTCCTGTAGAAAATGCTCCATCTCCAGTGACTAACGATGAATGGGATGAAATCTTTGCTGGTTTCGGGAATTCCAAACAACAACAAGATGGTGGTGCTGTTGCTCCACCAGCTGTTGCTCCTGCTGCCACTCCACATTCTCTATTACCTCAAATTCCACAGCAACAAGCTTTTGCTCAAGCACAACAAGCACAACAGCAACCATTATCCAAACCACCAATCAACTATGGTATTGCTACCACTCCAAAGGCCCTTGCCATTGAAGAATTGAGTGGTATGGGGTTCACTGAAGAAGAAGCCACTCAAGCTTTAGAAAAATGTGATTGGGTTCTAGAAGATGCTACTAATTTCCTTCTTGACAGTGCTTAAATGAAGTCGATTCATATGAAATTTTTTTAAAGACATTTTATGACCACCCTTTCTTTCCCTCAATTGTAATGTAGTTTATTGAATTGGTAATGATCCTTTATCCATGTGAGAATTGAATCGTATACACTTTCATTTTATTTTTTTCATCTTCTATTTTCACATGGAGTGCTTAGCCATTACTAATTTTTTTTGTTCAAGTTTCTTATAATAATAACATTTTACATATATAATATATTTAAATCTGATATACGTTATTTACTTTCCCAAAAGGTTCCTTTTATGAGGGAATCTTATGTAAAAATATAATATTAAAGGTAAAGTAAAATTGAAGTTATGGATACAAGTAAGTTAAAGCAATTAGCACAATTTCAATTTGGTGAAAATGTGGGGAGACAATGGTATTTGTTGGCCATTGCAGTGCTAACGGCAGCTAATGTACCACATGATATCCCAAGAGTATATACGTTGGAGTTGCTAAAATCTCTGCCTCAGTATAAGGAAAAGGATTTGCAATGGTTAGTGGAAAGGGTGGAATTGTTGTTAAATGATAGAGCCTTGTTAAATGATACTTTCCAAGTAGTGGGACCAGAACAACGTGAGATTGTAGATAAAGTGAATGAGACGGTGTTGAAAGTTAGTGCCATTGTGGGAATGCCACGTTCAATCAATGGACTGAAGCATGTGAAATTATCTACCCCAGAATCATTACTGATTTATGTCAACGCAACGTCTAGAGACAATTGTTATATCAGTGAAGAACAAGTGAAAAGACAAGAAATGGGCACTCAACACAATTTGCAAAGAGGTTTAAACCATTGGGAATCCACGTATGGTAAAGTATCACAACGTATAATTCAGGATCTAAACACTTTTTACCCAGATCTATGGCAGTTTATTCTTAAAAACATTTATGGTGATATCCTTTCTTATGAATCCATTATCGATAGAGCTCTGACCAGTCTTGTAGTGATCTCTAGTTTGATCCCCATGGATGTCAACCCTCAATTAAGAGGCCACCTTCGTAGTGCATTGAATTTTGGTTGGAATATTGCCACTGTCAACCAAGTAAGACAATTTGCCATCTTGATCTCACAGTGGTATGGAATCCAATGGCAGTCCGAAGTGACTAAACTGTAAACTGAAAAAACAGCTTACTTCATTACATTAAAACATTACACATTACTACTATTATATATATAATACTATATAGATCCATTATTTAATCACATCTGCAGATGGTTTCCACTTCCAAGATATATTTGCCCTCTTTATAACGTTGTTCTTTACGTTCACTCTTAAGGTACTTCCAACCCAAAGTCTTATGGCAAAGACTACATACAATATCGCAAACCAGGTAATCACCTGTCAGCATTGATCTAGTCTCAATTTTGTCTTCTAACACATTACACACCGTGGATATCAAATAAGCATCACCAGTCTTACCTCTATAATCCTTAGAGATGATCTGTAAGGACGAGGAGAGATGTGTTCTACAGAATCGACATCCATAAGTGATAAACCGTTTCTTATTCTTATTGAGTCTACTACGTTGGATATATTCAGGGGTGATATTTCTAGCACGTCTAGTCAACCTTCTACTAGCAAATGGAAACCGTACAAGAGTCTCCGCATCACCAGTGTCATTATAATAATCATCTTGTTCAGTGCTCATATTATCACTCTCCTCTTCTTCGTCTTCTTCTTCAGCTTCTACGCCCCCATATCGGCCACTAATCAAAGACAGCAAACTATCACCACTATTTCTTCTGGGTTTCTTATGTGATGACAAATAGATATAATGGTTCAAATGGATGGGTTTGTTGGTCTTCCCCGGTGGTTCAATATATGATGTTACATGGATCCCCATTGATAAGTAATTCAATCTCGGAGTTCTTCTTATTCTATTCTTTTACGTGACTTTACTTAAACTCTCTACAACTACTAACACTTGTTGAAAATACTTATTTGAATGCCAAATCCTTATCAAAACAGTAGTTGAAGACAGCTCTGGTCCACTGAGTGTAGTTTTAAACTTTTCATTACTAAATCATCATTTTAACCTGAAAATATTCGTTATTTTATAGCATTATTATATATTGACGTATATAGAGATTTAAGACAGAGTGTTAGTGAAATCTTGAATTATTATCATAACAGGTCGTCTTCAGCTTCAGAAATGGTTTCTTTAATCTTTAATAAGATGGTAGTCTTCCATTTATCTAATTTTGAGAATTTATCGAATTCAAAAGCAGTAGCACTTAACTTTTCTGTATCATTCTCGTCATAAGCAGTGATTAGATCACTTAACAATTTAGCTTCACGAGAATCAGCAAAGTTCCCGTCTTGGGCCATGGCCTCTTGTAACGTTCTCTTTGCCGCAACTGAGTCTGTGGCAGCTAATTGACAAAGGGCCTTCTTTAAGTAATAATCCTTTAACGACCATTGTGAAAGTTTGTTCCCAATAGAATTAGAGATTAATTTAGAGTAGTGGTCACTAGCTTTGATGTAATCACCATCAAGAGCCAATAAGTCTGCACATTTCAACCATGATTTGTTGGCCAAAGCCATGGCTTGATCCTGAGAATACCATTCACCAGCGGTTTCAAATTCAGAGATAGCATTCTTATAATCGTTTAAATCAGCCTCGTAGATTTCACCCAATTCAAATTTGAAATTAGCTGACCTTCTAAATTGACCCTTCTTAGTAAACAATTCAATAGATTGTTTCAAAGAATCAATGGCTAATTGTGAATCACCACTAGCTTTATAACTCTTATAAGCATCCACAAACACATTCCCGGCATCATCGTCATTCCCTGCTTTCAATTGAAAACCGGCAGCTTTCACAAAGGCATCACCAGCAGATTTCAATTCTTTACGTAGTTTGTATAAGTTGGCAG
The DNA here is from genome assembly GCA_003708525.3 of Monosporozyma unispora. Classification (NCBI taxonomy): domain Eukaryota; kingdom Fungi; phylum Ascomycota; class Saccharomycetes; order Saccharomycetales; family Saccharomycetaceae; genus Monosporozyma; species Monosporozyma unispora. The sequence goes on along the minus strand of PPON03000019.1, from coordinate 80,897 downwards.
CTTGAATACATAAATCAGCAGCCTCCTCGTATTTATATGAGGAATCACCACCGAAAATCTTCATAAACCCACTGGTGGGGACACCTTTCTTTTCAGCACGTTGCAATAATTCTTCTGGACTGGACATATTTTAATAGCACTCAACAGTTATTTGTTAGGGATAATAGGTTTAAAATGGTTTAAAGTGGTTTACCTTATTAATTATCACTTTTCTTATAATGGAAGACGATTTTAATGAAAATTTTAATATGAAATTTAAATCAACAAACTGTCAAAAAGAGAGTGTTTGAAAAGGTAGTTAAGACACAAGTAAATCAACACAAAGAAGCAATCGATCAACTAAGACAATGGGTGTGTGTGGTTCGAAAGAGGAGTCTGCCACGACTACTGGGAACAGTGGCGTTGTGACGAAGAAAACTGGTTCTGAAAAGGTTGCCGTCGAGAAGAAAGCCAATGGTGATCTTACCAACAAGAACAAAACCACTAAGAATGATAAGGATAAGTCTAAACAAGTGGTCAAGGAACCTACCCCTGTGGATGATAATCCATTGAACAACACCAAGGATGAAGAAATGAAAGTGTTACTTTTAGGTGCTGGTGAATCTGGTAAATCCACAATTTTACAACAACTAAAGATTCTTCATCAAAATGTATTTAGTGATAAAGAATTGGTTAGTTATATTCCAATTGTCTACAGTAATTTATTTGAGATTGGTAGAGATTTGATTAATGCCAGAAATAAGTTTGAAATTGATAGTGAGAAGGATAACTTATCTAAGGAAGAGATTGAAAATTTTGTTAATTATAATTTCAATTTAGATACCAAATTACAAGCCACAGAAGGGATGATGGCCGATTTACAGGATTTCCAATTCCCACCAGAATTTGCTGATACATTAGGTAAGATTTGGGAATCTAAACAAACCCAGGATTTAATTAATGGTCCGAATTCATCACAGTTCTATCTTATGGATTCTGCTGCTTACTTCTTAGAGAAATCTAATTTAGCCAGAATCACTGAGAAAGGTTATAAACCAACTTTACAAGATGTGTTACGTTCTAGACAAAAGACTTCAGGTATCTTCGATACTCATATTAATATGGGATCTAATTTGAAATTACATTTCTTTGATGTTGGTGGTCAAAGATCTGAACGTAAGAAATGGATTCATTGTTTTGATAATGTTGCTTTGGTCATCTTTTGTGTTTCTTTATCTGAATATGACCAATTCTTAGTGGAAGACACTGAACAAAATAGATTCCAAGAATCTTTAGTATTATTTGATAACATTGTCAATTCAAGATGGTTTGCTAGAACCTCTATTGTCCTATTCTTGAACAAGATCGATCTCTTCGCCGAGAAGTTGAAGAAGAAACCATTAGAAAACTATTTCCCAGATTATAATGGTGGTGATGATATTAATAAAGCCACCAAATATATTCTTTGGAGATTTGTTCAATTAAATAGAGCCAACTTGAACATCTACCCACATGTGACACAAGCCACAGACACTTCAAATATTAAATTAGTATTTGCTGCTATTAAAGAATCTATCTTAGAAAATAGTTTGAAAGACACTGGTATGTTGCAATGATTTCAGTCTTTGTTCTTTTCTGCTCTCCTACTTTCACCTCCCCAATTTATACAATTTATATAAAATATTATTTATGTACACTACACAACCCACATCTAATGCAATTAATACCATTATAGATCGATTGGACCTTTTCTCTTTAACTCTTGTTTCTTTGATAGTAGTCTTTTGACTTTTTCATTATGGCAGGAGATTTATTGAAAACGTTTAAAGTGAAAATATTGAAGTTTTAAAAGTTATTAGACAGATATTTCAACAAGTGACCAAAAAGTGCTAAGAAGAGACAACGAATAATGGACCCAACTAGTGGTGAATGGGATGTCGATCAGGGGATTAATCTTGCTCTGGATCCAAATTTAATTACTTTACCTTTGGATGGTAAGATTCATTCTCATGAAAATATCACCTCGACAGAATCTGAATCAGTGGAAAATGAAGTTAAGAAAGAGGATGAAGAAGAGGAAGGTACAAAGAGCACAATTTCATCTCAACCTACCAGGTCATTGATTAATAATCCATATGAAATTTATGGACAAATGCCATTGACTCATTTGATTCCATTAATCTTACAACAAAGAAAGATTCCCTTTAGTCAATTATCTGAAGAGACTATATTAAATTCAATGAATGAAAATGTTGAAGAGAATAATGTGGATATTGAAGAAGATATGAATTCTATAGATCCATTGAATTTACCATTGGGTGTTGTCAATGAGGATGTTGAAATGGAGGATGTGAGTAATGAAAGTAACAATAACAATAATAATAATAATAATGGTACAATTCTTTCTGAACCAGTTGTGAAGAACGAAACAGATGAATTACCTGCCAATACATTAAGACTTTCCCATTTCAATAAGATTAGATCTGAGATGGTGGAACAAACAAACATTGCATTGAATGAAGCCTCATTAGCTTTAGAGACTGTATCATTATTATTATCTGCTACTAGAGAAAATAATGCAAAGGCATCAATTTCACCATTCTTGAAGAGATCAGTGCCACTGAAATCATTAAATAGTGATTCTGTGCCTCGTGATCCTCGTGACATTAATGATGATTTATTATTTAGTGTTGGTTGGAAATTGAAATGTCTTGATGATTCAAAGACTAAACTTAAAGATGCATTAGATAGATTAAAATTTGATTTAACTAAAGAACATACTTATTGGAGAAAGATTGGGAAATATATTAGTAATAACGATGTATTATTTAAGATGAGAGATAAATCTACAGGGTTAAGAACGTTAGCAGTGAAATATGGATTTGAAGATTCGGGTTCGAATTATAGACATGATCGTGGTGTAGCTATATTAAGAAATAATATGGAAAGAAATATGTTAGAATTAGTTCCATTGACATCTGGTAATAAGAATAAGAATAATAATAATGGTAGTGGGAATGAAAATAAATTTATTGAAACCTTTTTAAGAGTCAGAATCTATATTAAGATTGAATCAGAGGATGATTTTATTTTAAGTGGTGAAAGTTCCCCGATCTCATTAAATGAAGTGAAAAACAATATCAATAATGATAATAGTAATAATAATGATGATGAAGAAGATGTCTTTGCACATGAAGATATTAGAGGACAAATTCAAAAATTGAAAGATATAATCTTTGAAAAAGAATTATTACATCAATTAAAGAAAGAATGTTCATTATTAATTTCATATGGTGTTAAGATTGAAAATGAGAATAAGATTATTATTGAATTACCTAATGAAAAATTTGAAATTGAATTATTATATAGAGATGATATTAATTTATCAAATCATGAACAAGATGCACCAAAGATCAATGATAAAAGAGCCAATTTATTCCTTATAATGCTAAGAATGCTTTTAACGATTCATTTTAAAAAGAATTTGAAGAATAGATATACAATAATTGAATCAAGACGTAATGGTGGTGAAATATTATTAGTGAGACCAATTTTGAGTAAGTTAAGACATCAAAATTATAAATCATTATTAAAGAAAATTATTAAAGATAATGTATTAGATTTTATTCCCGATGCTAAATTGAAAGAAACAGCATTATTGAATAGACACCATGATTCTGAATTATCAAGTATACTTGTTGATCGTCATATTTCAAGATTAGATAAAGAAATTGCTGTATTTGATAAATTAATTAATCCACCTTCATCAGAATTTACCATAACAAGTGAGAGTGGTGGTATATTAAAGATTATATTGTCATTACCAAATTATTGTACTGCAAAGATAAATATTCAATATGAGAATTTAAAATTTGCCAATGATAAAGATGATAATCAACGAATAAATTTTAATTCAGAATTCTCTGAATTTAAAGAAGTGGAAGAATTTTTACATTTCATTGTCAGTGAATTTATGACTTCAAAGAGTTGAATGCTTTAAAGATATTTGTATTTGTATATTTGTTTGTCATTTGATTATAATTTATAAGTGACTAACGCAATAGAAAAAAAAAATAGTATATAATAATATTTTATTTTCAATATACAAAAAGATTAAAAAAAGATGTTTGTTCAATCAACTACAATTCACACAAAAAACCAAACCAAACCAAACCAAACCAAACGAAGAGAAACTAAACTAATTTCAAGATGGGTTATACATTAACTATGTTAGGTTGTGGTGTTATGGGCCAGGCCATTCTATCTGCTATTTATAATGCACCAAAATCTGAAGATGCCAATATTCAATCATTATATCCAAGTAAGATTATTGCATGTAATGGTGATGCTACTGCGGCTAACCAAGTCAATGCATTGATTAAAGGATATGGATCATCTCCAAACGGTATTGTTGTTGACTCTACATTTGGTGATAATATCAAAGCAGTGAAGGAATGTGATGTGGTTATTCTTGGTACCAAACCATTTCTTGTTGAAAAGGTGATGAATGAATTAAAAGAAGTTGTTAAGGGTAAATTGATTATTTCCATTGCTGCCGGATGGACTATTAGTCAATTACAAAATTATTCTAATTGTGTTTCACGTATTATGACCAACACACCAGCTAAATATGGATATGGTTGTGCAGTGATTGCTCATTCTGAAGAAGTTAGTAGTCACGAAAGAGAATTAGTTAATGAATTAATTAGTCACGTTGGTGTTTGCGTGGAATTACCTGAAAAGAATATGGATGCTGCCACATCCTTAGTTGGATCAGGTCCAGCCTACGTCTTACTTATGATTGAAAGTATGATGGAAAGTGGTATTAAGATGGGTATCCCATTAAACGAATCCTTAAAATGTACATTACAAGTGTTAGAGGGGACTGCTAAGATGGTGGAAAGAAGTGGTACTCATCCCGGTGTCTTAAAACATCAAGTTTGTACCCCAGGCGGGACTACCATTGCTGGGTTATGTAAGATGGAAGAATATGGTGTCAAGAATGGTATTATCAAAGGTGTTGAAGAAGGCGCCATTGTTGCCGCCAGACTAGGTAAGAAATGATCTATTTATATTTATCTATACTCTACTCTACTGCAGTAGTGCTCTCAATATATTATAACCTTATGCTTACTCCGCAGTATTAATCAGACACACTCTCTGTATTTAGTATAGTGTCACTTGTACCAGCCAATGATCAGAATATCTATTCCTTGCGACTTTGCCCAACGCAATACGCCCCACTCTGTACTACACTCTCAACATGCTTCACCACTCAACACACTCCCAGCACGCCGTCTTTGCATCTGTTCTCCATTGTCTGCCACACTCTCTAACATCCTCTATCCGCAATCGCCATACACCCACAGACTCCACTCTCTCTACAACACAATACAGTACAACACAACAGACTCTCTCTCCAATCCGGCGGCGGCAACGGCGCTACCACCGCGCTTGCAGCCGCCGCGACTTTCCGTTTTCCCGGGAAAGCGCGGCCACGTGACACGGGCATCACAGCGTTCCCACTCTTTTCGGGCCTCCGTATGGTCACACTTTAGATGACTAGCAGTGGAGATTAAACCGCATCTCAGAGCGTTGTGACAGGAGTAAGAACCATATATAAAGGGTTCAAGACTTGGCATCTCAATTGGTACTTTCATATCATCTGCACAGGACTGCAAGCCCAATTCAGGATGACTGAGTCAAATGAAACTTTTGCTCATGAGGATTTCTTACCCAATTTACCATTACCCACTCTAGATGAAACGTTAGTTCATTTGAAAAAATCTTTAGAACCATTGTATTATGCGGATGGATATTATAAACATCCATTAGATCCAAAACAAATTAGTCACTTGGATGAAATTTTAAATAATTTTAAATCTTCAAATGTCGCTACGATTTTACAATCAACACTTTCAAAATTTCAACTGGAAAATGATTCATATCTAGATAATTTACATCTGGATGTAAATAATCATATCGGAACAAAGACAATTCAGGATGATATCTTACCAAGAAATCCATTCTTAATCCTTGCAGACGATGCTATCCCCGACATCAACCAAATTGATAGATCTGCAGTCCTAGTACATTCTGCTTTAAGATTTATCTCCGCGTTGAAAAAAGGGTTCTTACCAACGGATTTAAACCATTCTTCAAAAAAATATCTTTCTATGTATCCTTATTTAAATCTATTTGGTACTACAAGGAAACCATTATTTCAAAATGGTGAAATTGAAAAATTCGATTTAAATAAACCTTTTACCATCTCTGATTTAGATGAGTTTATGTCAGAGGAAGAATTTGATGAACAAGAAGAACAAGATGAAGAAGATTTCATTTCTCATGGCATTTCTATTGGGAGATACCCTGATTCAAAACATATCTTGATCATTTCAAGAGGTCAATATTATACATTGGACGTCTTGGATGATGAAGATGATATCATTTGTAATATATCAGATTTAGCTAAATTCTTAGATCATGTCTTATCCGATTCGGAAATTAATTATAATTTACAAAAAGAATCTACCGCATTGGGTTCATTGACTTCACATTCATATAAGAATTGGAAATATGCAAGAAAGAGATTACAAAAGAGATATCCACAAGAATTACATCTCATTGATTCAGCTTTATTTGTATTGATTCTGGATGAATCACAAGAACAGATCGAAGAAGGATTTAATAATATTTTTACCCAAAATGATAATTATTTCCCAGAATTTGATCAAGAAAGATCAACAAATTGTAAAAGATTATTATATGGTACTTCAATTATTGATAAACGTGGGTATCAAATTGGGTCATGTGTATCAAGATGGTTTGATAAATTACAACTAGTCGTTACAAAGGATTCAAAAGCAGCAGTGATTTGGGATTCTTTCACTTGTGATGGGTCTGTAGTATTAAGATTCGCCTCGGAGATGTATACAGAATCTGTCTTAAGATTAGCTAGAGAGGTTAATGCTAATGATCCACAATTCTCTTTATGGCCACAAGTGTCACAAACAAAATTAAATAATTATAAAGATTATTCCAAATTGAACCCTGTAAATGTCGTTTCCAAAATTGATTGGTCATTTAGTAATATCTTAAATACACATGTTCATCTTTCCGAGACTAAATTAGCTGATTTAATCTCAAAATATGATATTGTTCGTGTTTCAATCCCCTTAGGTAGAAAATCTGCAACAAGATTAGGTATTAAACCAGATTCAATGGTTCAAATTGCGTTACAAGTTGCTCATTATGCGTTATATGGTCAAATGATTTTCACTTTAGAACCTATCTCAACAAGAAACTTCAAAAATTCAAGATCTTCTTTCATTAATATTCAAAATAAAGATTTATTAGATCTTTGTCAATCATTTATTTCATCATCAATTGACTCAGAGGGGAAATTAGATAAATTTATTCAAACTTGTGAAAGACATATGGAATCCGTTAAATTCGCTAAAGAAGGTCATTGTTATGAAAAACATTTCAACGCTTTGAAAAATTTATATAAATTTAATGAACATTTTAAATTAAATTTAAATGATGAAGATAAATCAATTGCTGATGCCCTTTTTGATTCAAATTTAATTGCCCCATTTTCACAACCTGAATTAATCGCAGCAAATTGTGGTAATTCTGCTACAACCACATTCGGGATTACCCCTGCCATACCACATGGATTTGGGATCGGGTATATTATTAAAGATGATCAAATTGATTTGACCGTGACATCACAATTTAGACAGGGGAAAAGATTAATGTTTATGTTAAATTGGGTCTTACAAGAAATTAAATCATTTTGGAGAGCCGCTCGTCATACAACACATAATAAGACCGGTGTAAAGATAAGTCCCCTTGTCGATAAATTATATGAATTAGACAACGCATTGAATAAGAATCCAAATGAACCAAAGGATGTTACCGTGTTATCATCACCTGAATCTGAAAAGGGACCAGCCGCCGCCGCATTGAAATCACATAATTCACATTTGTTTAATTATGGATTTTTCGATATGGATGGTAATTCAAGAAGTATATCTGTCACTCCACCAAGAAGATTACAAGAAACAATGGATAATAGTGGTAGTAAATTATCATCAAGATTAGCTGAATTAGCCATGTCAAATTCAAATTTACATATATTGAATTCCACAAGTGGTAATATACCACATCATTCAAGTAGTGCCATCTCTGTCCCCACTGAAAATGAAAAATTACATACTGGTCACGAAATTATGAAAGTACAACCACCAAGTTTAACTGAAACACCAGCGGATAGTGATTCTGAAGATAATAATAATAACTCGTCTTCATCTTCCTCTACAAAACCAGATTCAAGAAGAAGACGTAATACTAACGTTATCAATTCTAAATTTGAAATCGATTTTGATCGTTCTAATGTCGGTAGAAAAGTGTTTGCTTTTGAATGAATCAATTTATTTATTTATTTTTTTTTATCTATTTATCTAATTAACTTATAAATATCTGTAATTAAATCAAATTAGCGCTCTACTAAAAATTGTGTCAAAAATGCTCGAAAAATTTGAGGCCGGTACCGGCTTTCTTTTCCAACTCTCACTATGACTCAAATAAATAGAAAATATAAACAGTGAAATTTCAGCATAATAGACTAAATGGAACGTTGTTAAAGTGACAGTAAATTAATACAAGACTTGGAGATCATCAAGAGAGCAATGTTTGGTAGTATATGAGTAGCTGATAATGAACAGTATAACACGAGTCTTGAAACTTAACAAGTGATAATACTCCAACGATGTCACCGGTTTCGAATGAAAGTATGAGCAACCACAATAGCTCAAGCGAGTTAAATGGCATGAAATCAGGAAGGAAAAGGAAATACGCATGTGTGGAGTGTAGACAACAGAAATCAAAATGCAACTACGACGAAACAAACCCAGATCCATGTTCACGTTGTGCCAAGAAAGGTATTCATTGTGTCATTAAGAAAGATTTTAGAAGATTATCCAAAAGAGCTAGAGCCGAGGCCATTGAGAGACAAGTCTCACATTTGACATCTCATTTGTTTCATGAACGTGGTGGAGTCAATTTGAATGAGTTATATGATACTTATAGAAATCCGGCAAATAATTCAATGAGTCCAACTCATTTGAATCTATTAAATAATTTACCCATCAGTAAATTTGATCATCCTTTGTTTAGTAGAGAACAATTAGATATATTGAAATTAGAGGCAAGTAATCCAAATTCTACATCGACAACACCAATAACCCCCCAATTTAACGAGATACAGTCACCAAGAACATCAAGACTTCCGTCTGAAAAATTAGAATGTACACCAAAGACCTTAGGTGATGTTCATATGACTTCAGCAGAAATCTCAGATTGATTTCAAGAATATGCTACGAAATATCATCAATTTTTACCCATTGTAGATTTAACACGGGGTGCAGAGAGCATATATAATCTTTCACCAAGTTTATTTTGGGTCATCATATTAACTGGGCTAAGACATAAACAAGGTAGTCTTGATTTAATGACAAAATTATCCACATTGGTGAAATCTGTCCTTGCTGAGATTACAATTTCACCAATTATTCGATATACCCCAACTGAAACTGATGAACCATTGTTAAATGTGGCATCTGTGTATTCAGTCCAAGCATTTTTAATATATACATTTTGGCCACCATTAACCTCATCATTGAGTGCTGATACATCATGGAATACAATCGGAACGGCAATGTTTCAAGCCATTAGAGTTGGCTTAAATTCTGCCGATTTTTCAAAAGAATATGCTACAATGAATCCAGAATTAACAAAGGAACAAGTGAAAACTTGGATTTCTTGTAATATTGTATCACAAATCGTGGCCTCCTCTTTTGGATTTCCTGCTTATGTATCATTTGATGATAGAATGGTAAATCCAACAAATAATAATACTAAGATAAACCAGGACAGCGAATTATTACCTGAATTGAAACAAATGTCACAAATTGTCCATTTCGAGAATCAAGTACAAGCTACATTACATGCAAATCCAGGGAATCGTTTAGGTCTTGTAGAAATTCAAGAGAAAATTCCATTAATTATGGTATTGGGACAACAATTAGATCAATTAGAAACATCATTAAATGAGGATACAGAAAGGGATGGCTCATCAATTGATAATATACGTAAATTTCAATTATTGTTGGCGCGAGTTCATTTATTAACATATTATTTTATTGGTGATACAACTGAGGAAATTACTTTCGAAAGTAAGAGAGGATTAGTCAAAGTTTATAATGCTGCCATTGCATTATTGGAACATACACGGTTTATGTGTAGTCATGATCCAACAATTATTAAATACTTCCCTGGTGTCTTTGTATTAAACATTTGGCAATCTGCATGTATTATTAGTAAATTGGTTCATTCAAGTCTAAATGGGATTCTTGATGTGGAACGAGGAAGAATTGCATATCAACACGCTATTCAATTAACATCTAATGCCTCCATCATCGAATATGATACGGCTTACAGATTCTCTGGTATTATGAAAAGTATTTGGAATATGTTTAACAATTTATTTGAAAAGACTCGTAAGAAGAAAGAGGGACAACAATCTTTATCATCAAATTTTAATTTATCTGTTACCGTTAAATCAAGGATGTCTGCAAGTGTATTCTTTGATTGTCTTTATATATTAAAGGAGAAATGTGGTGTCGCTAAATTAGAAAGAGAACGTGAAAACAGTGAAGGTAGCGGTAAGAATTCGGATAATGTAGAAGATGATGCTAGACTAATCATTAAGACAATTCCATTAGATCCATCTCCAATTAATGCTGGTTCCTCGACGAGTAAGAAAAGTAGTAGATTAAATTCTCCAAATAATAATCACGAAGTATCTACACCAAGTAGTATATTATCTTTGGAAAAGATTCTAAATAAGGTTCCACCAGACGAATCAAGGAAATCTCCAGCTGAATTGAAAAGACTTTCCATTATTAGGTCTGGGTCAGTTCCACCTACTATGAATGCATCCCCACCGGTTTTGTCATCATCACAATCAGAAAGAAAAGAAACCCCAAAAAGTAATAACTCCAATGAATTATTAGGTGATGCCTGGGATACTTGGGGATCTGACGTTAACTTAAAAGATTTGGATTTATTGTTAAACGATTTTGCATTTAACCCAACTTTATGATATATTATATAGTGTCTTTTATACGTATCTTTGTATTAATGTATTATATCAAGCATATTATTTATTTGATTAAGGAAAGATTGTATTATTTATTTGATTTTGTATATTACCATGGTAAATTATGTAATGATTGTGGTAACACACATGCAATGGAGTGTCATTCACCTAATATAGATCAGCTAGGTTAGGTTCAGAGGAATCCGTATCATCATCTTGCTTCTTTTTGGGATGCTTGCCCTCTTTAGAGATTTGAGGTCTCTTTGTTGAATTAAAACTGTAAGATCGTTGTTGATAGGGCACTTCCTCCTTCTTCTCTATTTGTTCAGTTGGGTTTGCTGTAATTCTATCAAATAAAGATGAACTATCAGTGTTTCGTACAGGCTTGTTAGGTTGGTATCTAGAAGGATGGGAAGGTTTACGTGGGATTGAGTTATTGTGAATATATGCTCTGGATGAGTCGACACCAGTCTTACCTATTGTAGCACTCTCACTACTATTATTATATCTAGAATAAGATTGTGATTTACTATATCCAGAGTTCGTGTTAGGTTCAATACGTTGATTGACGGATTGTTGATTATAGTAATTATTCTGGCCGTTATAGTTGCCATTACCGTAGTCACTTATCTGTTGATATCTATTAGAATGCGGCTGGTAACTGTTTTGTACAGGTCTTAGTTGATCATTCGGATATTTAGTCTTTGTGCTTGGTCCTGTGGGTACGTTTGCCTCAGGAGCAGTCTTATTATATCTTGATGGCGCCTTCGGCATGTAATCACCATTTCTAGCTTGATTTCTGTTGTAACTGTTATAAGAAGTTTTATGTGGCATAGTCTTTGAACTGTATCTTTGATATGAATCAGAAACAGGAGCAACTGGGCCTCCAGGTAATGGTTTCAACTTCTTAGCAGCTGGAGCAGCCGGTGGAATCTTTTTGACAGGAGTCGCTGGGAGTGGTTTAGTGGCCTCATTAATTGGGCCATTTGTTCCTGACTCAAACCTATGACCTTGGGGAGCAGTTGGGGCCCTTTGAGACATGGCTTGGTGCATTTCTTCTTTGTATCTTTTGATATCGGCTTCGTGACTCTCTTCACATGGTAAAATCAATTTTTCAGATGGTAATGGATCCTCCGTAAAGAATGGATCTAATTTAGCAGACATAGTGGTATATCTTTTCATTGGATCTAGTGCAAGTAACTTTTCCAAAAAATGTAACCCTGTATCATTCAAATATTTACCAAATCTTTCCTTCAATGTACTCTTGTATTTGGTAAACAATAATTCTTTACCTGGTAAATACTTAGCCATTTCCCAATCTTCTCCACTAGGGGTACCCAATAATTTAAAAATTACATGACCTTGATCAATATCTGAAGAACCTTGAAGAATTGGTTTCTTTTCAAAAAATTCAGCAAACACACAACCAACGCCCCATATATCCACAGCTGTAGTATAATGTTTATCACCTAATACCAGCTCAGGTGCTCTGTACCAACGTGTAACGACAACTGATGTATATTTGGCACCAGTTCCAGCACCACCTGGATACTTCAAATTTGGTGGAGAACCGTAATACAACCTTGCCAACCCAAAATCTGCAATTTTCAAAACACCATTATGATCAATCAATATGTTAGCTGTCTTAATATCTCTATGCATGAATTTACAACAGTGGATATAGTTAAGGCCTTCAAGTATTTGTAACATCATATTCTTGATATCAGCCATTTGTAAAGTCATTCTAGGATTATGCAAGACACCTGAAAGATCCGCAACCATATATGGTAGAATCATATAAAAACTTTTGGTTGGTTTAGGAATTGTAGGATCCTCTTGGGAAGCTATATGTGCATGTTGGTTTGTGGATGGAGGGAAATCATAGACCATTTCTAAAAGTTTAACCACATTACGGTGACTCAATTTTTTAATGATAGTAATTTCTCTTTGTGCAGTGATAGGAAACAAATCCTTCTCCATATTAATAATAATTTTTTTCATGGCCACTTGTCTTTGGGTTTCCAAGTGTATACCTTTATAAACTTCACCAAAAGTACCTTGTCCCAATTTTTTCTCTTCTTTATAATGGTTTAAAAACTTGGTACAACCATAAACTTTCTCATCACTTCGAGCTTTCAATTGGATGTAGGATTCCCCCGTTTTTGAATTTATTTGGACTGTTGGGGTTTGCTTCACCTTCCCTATCTTATATTTTCTGATGCCATTTAAACTTGTAGAAGAGCCATTTCGCTCAATTTTGGCTTCTTGAGACATTTTTAAAGATCTTTGTTATCTATTTATTAATCGTCAAACCGGTTTAAACTAGACAACAACAACAATGTCCTTAAGTTGTTACAGTTTTCAACAGATCTTAGATGAGCAGGCCTTTATTCCACTCTTCTGTTTTTATTCTTTAAGAATTGAATTTCATGAAATTTCCCATAATGAAAAATTAACATCAGTCGTGAGGAATGATGATAATACCATTATTTCATTTAGTAAGAATCGATAATATTGTATTAACTGAAAGATTAACTGAAATAAATCCAAGTACTTTTGTTATTAGTGTAATTTAAAATGGATGGTTCTATAATTGGGTCCATGAATAATATATAGAGGAAGTTGGCACTATTCTTCTTAGTTCTTGTAATGTCACTTGATTATGATAAATTCTAAGATCAAATGGCATGTTTGTACCTTGTAAGACATAGTTACTTGCATAAAACACAGCAATGGCAGATTCTCTTAGTCCAACAGCACTTCTATCTGTTAAGAAATCTAACGCTTGTAAAGTTTCCCAAACATTCTTAACATCCTTTTTGGACCATAACTTCATTGAATGTTCCAAGACGTTTCCATTACCATTTAATGCAGCTGCAGTGGAGGAGGGTATCAAACTATTCATTGCTTTCACCATGGATTTGTATTCTACATATGCTAGATTGAAATTAATGGCTTCATCTTTTGACTTCAAGGCAGTCCGTGCTGCACAGATTAGTATGGCTAATTCTAAATTGGATAAAGATTTTACCCTGGCTGAAAAACTTGCCTGTAATTGATTTGTATTGTAATTAGTTAAATTATTCATGACTACTAACATCTCTTTCAACTCCTCGAAACTAGAAGCAGTTGATATTAATGGAATCATACCATTTCTGAAAGTAGTTAAAGATTTGAACGTTTCATAATTTGTTTTGACACTTTGAAACAACTTAGACTCCTCATCTTCTAACAGTGATTTGACAAAAGACTCCCATTGCTCAGCATATTTAGTATCCTTGTTTAAATCTAGATTTTCTGGTATGGTTAATTGTTCATGAATAGCCATTTTAAATTTATCTAAATCATTAATTTGTGGCATATAAATAATTCTTTGTGAAAATCTACTTTTCACTCTCTTTTCTAACAATTCTAATATATTTAACTTGGTAGTATTACCAAAAATACAAACAGGTACCCTTGCATGCTCCACCATATCAAATAAGTTATACAATAAAGTTTGTCTAACGGGACCTGCAAATGTATCAATTTCGTCAAATACAAATACAACAGTTATTTTAGTGGTTTCAGAGGCATCATCCTCGGAGGTTGAGACTTTCTCTCTTGAAGCAGAATCTAATAATCTTAAAATTTTCTCAAAGACCTCGGTTAAGGACCCACTACTGATATTTGTAGATTCTTCTTGTTCTTCATCGTCTACAAAATTTTCACCTTCTGTTTCATCCTTTTCATTTGGAGTTGAACCATGTAACCTTTGTAATTGAGCTTCTAATTGAGTAGCAATACCATTAATAGCTGCATTTTCAGAATGAATAAACCCATTAAGTTTAATAGTAATAAATTGATTTTGATATTCTTCAGATAACAAGTTTAATTCGTGATTGATTAAAAATGACTTAAAACTATTTCGGGGGCCAACGGTAATAACAGAATGACTTTCTTTTTGAATAATTGATTGTTTCAAAATCCTGGAAATCTCATTATGCGTATCTTTCAAATAGGAATATATTCTTGTATCCTTGGATGGTAATGTAAAGTTTAAATGACTCAATAAAATCTCTTGGAATTGAGAAAATGCTTCATCAGAAGGTTTCTTGGATAGTAGTTCATTTGTATTGTTTAACAAATTTTTAACATAAGTAGTCGAATAGATAGTCTCCTCTTTCTTTAGTCTCTTCATCGAAGGAGAGTCAAATTCTACTAACAAATCATCGTTAGAATCGTCAATTGCTTTATTAGCTTTACTGTCTTCCACAAGAGGTCTTTTGTTTACTCCATTGATAATTTCAGAGCTACTTTGGTTTTGATCTTCTTCCTGAGTCATTTCACACTGATTGAAAAGAACGTATTATTAAAAGTTATGTTCACACGGGGTGTAATTTCACTTGACGGGTATGGATCAAGGTCTTGGTGTTCTATATTACTTCCCTTTCTCTAGCAAAGTTGTCTCTGTTCATATTAAATCTTGCTTTAACCTTTTATCAAAATTTGTTTATTTATGTTACCCTCTAAATGCCATAATAAATTTAGCAAGAGGTCCATTTCAAATGGGCGGCTAAAAGAAATAAACTTGTTTGAAGGGTCGTTGAGAAGAAAGACCAAATGTAGGTTAGGAACTCTACCTTTTGGAGCGATTCCACAACAAAAAAGTATTTTTAGCAGCTTGCGAAATTGTTTTGGCCAAATAAAATTTCAAATCAAAATTCACATAGTGTTCAGTAAGTTCTTGGTAAATGAACAGCTTTGTGATGCTTGTTAAATTGTCTTGATAATGACATGTAGCAGCTTGCAAAATGCTGTTTATTGAATTTAAGCAATTATTTTTACAATAATTTCTACAACATTTGTAAAGGATTAGAAGTTTTATTGTTAAATTGCCTAAAAATCCTAAAATATAAAATTTAAACCCAATTAATTTCCTAAATCTATTCCCAGCACATTACGCAATTATTATATATTCTTGAGACTAAACTGGACTAAATATAACGTTTACTTTAAGGTTTGTTTGCTGTTTTATGTTTTCCTTTCAGCATTATAGTGTAGTTGCGATGAGTCTAAAAAAAACAACTAGAAACGTTGAAACGAATTTTGAACTGAAATGATTTCAGTGAAATCATAAGGGTAGATGAATCCATTACAAAACAACAAAGCACAGAAACAATTTAAGAGTGTGACAATATTTTAGGCCATTTGAATAAGTAAGCTAGGTTAATTAAACGAACTATGCTGTATGAAAAGACATCTATGGAACTCCTTGAGGCTCATGAAGCCTTGCTAATTGATCGTTTGAAGTTCAAGGACAATTTTAAAGCTATACCATGGGACGAAGAAACTAACATAGAGGGAAAGAAATGCCTTACGCGAGAGAATCTTACAATCAAGAATTATTATAAAGGGACTGCAGTCCAATGGTGTTTACCCTTTAGAACTAATATCAATAAATCAAACTTGAAAGTAGAAAAAGATGAGTCCTCTGGAAACCTTAACATATCATATTTAGATCCAAATAGTATACATGAACATGATAGTAATGGAAATGATGATGTGATGAAATTTACTGAATCAACCAACGCTAACAAGGACCCTCATAAAGCCAAATGTTCTACTTTACTTGTTGGTGACAATTTTCTCTATTTAACAGATAGTAATGCCATTTCAAGAATACTCGGTGGGATAACTGACTGTGCTGTATTCAGTTATAAACCCAATTTAGCTCCAACTGATATACTTTTAGTAATTCAAAAAGATGGTACTTTAATGTCTTTAATTCCTCAAAAATATGGATATCCACTTCAACAATTCCAAAATAACAGTTATAGGGATTCAAAACATCAATATTCTCTGTTTAGCCACAAGGTGCATATCGGTAGGTTTCCCACCCCCCCTGAGTTTACTAAAAGAGATGCTCCTCTAGTTCTCCAACACTTGAAATTAAAACCAAGCCAAAATTGGAAATTGATAAAACATCCAAAGAATAATAAAGATTTCATAGTTGCAGATTTTAAATGTGGTATATTCAATTTTTACAAATTTACTTCCCAATTCCATTTTGAGTTTATTGAAACATTTCGTTTTGACTGCAATAAGGTTGTATCCTGTTATTTTCTACCAGCTGATACTAATAAAGTTTTTATTTCACTTATCTTAGCCAGTAGAATGTCCCACTTTTATATTGAATGGGATGATGATACTCCTAAAATGGTATATAAATTAAATCATCCAAATTGTCAATCTATGAAATGCTCTATACCTGTTGGACCAGATAGTATAACACTGTGTTCAAATAAGAAAATCATCTTAGTCACTACAAAACAAATTGTCTCCGGCGATACTAATTACGTTGATTTTGAAAACAACATTTTGAGAGGTGTTAAATCTTGGTTCGAGGATCCTACCCTTACTTCCAAACTTATAAATATGATAAATTTGAAACAATTATTTCATATGAATTTAAGTAAAGATACTAAGTGCACAATCGTTTTAACATCTACGTCAGTGGTTTATGCCATTTTTATTTCAGAAGAGCACAAACAGATTTATCTTGTCTCACTAGGCCGTTTCAAAGAACTTAGAGATGTGTATTCTGATATAAATCAAGATGATGCAAAGGAACATTCTCATATGTTAGTTGCATCAATTATTAACAGAACCATCAGGTTAGAACTAGATCTCAATAATATTAAACATATACCATTTTCATCCAAACAACTTCCAACCAGAAAACCTGTTGAAAATAAACACACAATCAGTTCCAATAGTGACATAAATAACTTTAAGATTGCACACGTAAATGACAGAAATGAAGTCTGGTTAGCTGGTAATTCATCAATTTCACAATTATCTGATAACTCTATTATTCCCTTAAGAAAATCTAAAACAATTGGAAAATTTCATCATTCCTTTAAGAACTATCAAAATCTTAAGGTTTTAGAAACCGTTAATTTTTTTACTGGTTACCACCAAGGGCACTTGCAAGGGATTCATGGTGATGGCTCGTTTCACCAATTTATTTTTGACGATGAACGTCAAGATTTTAAAAAAGAAGAAAATAAATCTTCAAAAGAGCCAATTTTGTTCTATAGAGATTACCCAACACATAGTATTAAAGTTACAAAAGATTTAGTTACTTGTATTATTAACAAGTCAGTCCAAAATATCTTATCTCCTGAATGTGAAATAACTGGGGTACAATCTTTAAAAGATCGTATGATTGTCTGGAGTGAATCAGGAAAGAAAGTTTGGCTTTTATCAGATATTGATGATTTTGAAGCTATATCTTCCAAGCCTACTAAATGTTTTGCAGATACTTTAGAAACTACAGATCATTTTTCTTTCTACTTTCGCCGTCCACAGGATGATTATGTACCACTTATCCTTCGCACTTCCAAAGGATTCTTCAATACTAGTTGGAATTATGTTGCAACCGTGCATAAAAACTGTAATGTAAGGAATCCACAACCATTGCAGAAGTTTTCAATGCTACCAAATGGATTGTTTTGTTTTTCAGATTTTAATGATCCAGCACAAATTGTCTATGGAATGGAGGTTTCAAGGACAGAAACTTACAGAAAATTTCATGCTCTAGTAGAATGTGCTAATAGAAGTAATTTTACTATAAAATGTTTAAGTGACGAGAAAAGAATTGCAATTATTTATTCTGACAGACTTTATCTCATTACGTTCAAACTTATTGAAAAGATGCTTCATCAAGTCGACACAGACAAATACTCAAAAGCATTTATAGAGCAAAAAAATGACAACGTCGTTAGCATTGAAGAAGTAAAATTACCTCATTTAGAATCTCACAAGACCTCCTATCTTATGGATGTGGAATCGTTAAATTATAATGGAAGAGAATTATTGTGCTTATTATATGATAGTGGGATGCAATGCATTGAGCTAACTTACAAGACATGGAATAAGACCGATTTTTTACTACATAATACTAAAAGTAAGAATAAACTATTTACTTACTTGAAAAATTTGAATAGGATGCTTGTGGCTAACTGTGATTCTTGGGATTGGTATTTGATGAATTTAGAAACAGGCAAGATTAAATTATTAGATAACATCTTCTTAGAAGACTCTGGGGAAATGATTCAAAATATTATAGAGATTCCAAATAATGATTCTGACTCCAATAAATGTAGTGCTTTCATAATCATTTTTCATACCCAAATCAAATGTATGCGTATAAGCTTTGAGTCAAATGACCTTGTAACAGAAGTTTCTGGTATATTTGAATTTGAAGGTAACCTGCACAAAGAGTATGGGCTGTGCAAGAATTGGCTTACTCTACTTGAGATCGAGAATGATAAAGAAATATTTCACCGATTTAAAATCAATGAAAAAGATGGTTCAATAGAATTGATTAATAGTTTTTCAATTAAAAGTAGATCTCCAACAAGACATTTTGCGGCAGGGCCAGATTATTTGGTGCTGATTGGTAAAGTGAAAGATTCGCAGCTTATGATAATGTTACATCATACTGATACATTCAATGGGCCATTAACACACAATAATATTTTTGATTTTGCTAGGGCCTATTGGGATAGATATCCAGCAGTGAGGAAACTTTATCAGTTAACAGATCAAGTAGTAGCCATGGTATTGGAACAAGGTAACACTTTATATGATAAGAGTCAAATATTGCTGTTACCAATGACTCACCTTTATAAGGGGTCACGAATTTTCCGAAGGGATGCTATAACTTATGATGATTCTAATGTTATATGTTTTTGGGACTATATGCGAAAAAATATCAGTGAGATTTGGGAGAATGAATTAGATGAGATTTGTGATGTAGAATTTTACCAAAATTTTGAGTATGTTAAGGGTCCATTTGACCTTTTTAATACTATTATCCCCACTAGCTCCAAAATCGATCTTGATAAAAACGTATTAGATCTAAACTATACAAATGGAGTGTTAAACGTGTTGTGTCATGATCAAAGTTTAGTACAATTTGGCTTGAGTGATACACAATTCGATATGAAACGTGGAGCAATTGAATCTGTCACAGACAATATATCAGAAGAAGATTGTGCATCTGCAAATGGGTATTTTACTGTAACTACTGATAGTTATGTGGTACCTATGGAATCACATGAACTTGATCCATATTTGTCGTATATTGACCCATGGGGAAGACGCGCATTGCGTTAACACGTTCAGTCAAATCTCTATTATAAGAATATCAACATTAAGAAATATAACTTTTAACAACAGAAATACATTAAGCTAATAGCTCTCATATATAGAAATAATTGTTACTTTTCTTGCTTTATAGTCGAGGTAGTAAGTTATCAAACGGAGAATTAAACTCCTTCAAGACTTCTTCTACCTAAAGTAAGTTTCTTTCTGAAGGTCACCCTTCTAACCATGTTCTTTTGTCTAAGATACTTCTATATATTATATACTTCGAATTATGTCATTTGAGATGAGCTCGGAAAAAAATGAAAATATAGAAAGCAAACTTTTGTTAATTTTATCGGACACTCATCTCTAAAGATTAGAAGAAACCAAAGAAAGCAAGTGCTATAAATATTGTAACGTCTGTAGCAAAATTTAAACAGGTATTTGGAATCAGTCAACTTTTTACTTTTCAATTAAAACCTTCCTCATTGAAAAATTAAATTCCATAGCTAGTCTAAAACCAAACAATTTTGAATATGAAAATAAGCTGAACACCATTCCATAGCAAAGCAAAACAGAAACTAGTTTGAGTTCGAGTGATATAGAACCACACTCGGGTGAAGAAGTGAAAGAAGAACATAGTATAGTCCAAAATTATTACAGAAGTTCTGTCGTTAAATGGTGTTTCCCTTTTAAATATGATCTAAATAAATCATATTTTGTAAGGGAAGCAGCATTCATAGCAAAAGAAATAATTAATGCTTATAACGACAGAAGTTCAAGGCGTAATGGGAAACTTGCCATTAAACATGGAAAGCCAAGAAATAAAGAAGATTCAAATTTTAATTTTGCTTTACTGGTTGCTGATAACTTTTTTTACTTAACAGACGTTAACATTATAACAAGAATTGATGACGGAATTACTGATTGTCTTGTTTTCATGTCTTGTGAATATTTACCCAGTTTCCCATCATCTCTGCTTTTGGCAATTCAACGAGATGGTACCTTAATGTCGATCATCCCTCAACAAGATGGATTTCCACTTCAACACTTTCAAAATCGAAATCCAAACTTTGAAGAATAGAGATAATACTACGATAAAAGATTTGGAACTGCCAAAAAGGACCATCCTTTAATTTTGGATCATTTTAAGTTAAAACCAAGCAAAGATTGGAAACTATTTAAACATCCCAAGCATGACTTAATTTTTACAGCAGTTGACTTTAAATCAGGTGTGATCAAACTTTTCAAAATCGAACATCAATATAAATTCCACTGCTGGAAGACTGCTTGTTTGAACTGCGCTGAAATAACAAATAGTTATATCTTACCGGATAAGGGCAGAAAAAGTTTATGTTTCACTTATTGAGGCTAACCGAAAAATGCATTATCTAATTGATTTCATTAATGGTGATTCCACAAATTTACATGAGTTTAGCATCCCTCAAAATATGGTTATCAAGAGTTCTATACCTGTTGGACCAGACCGTATCTTATTATTCCCAAATAAAAATGCTATTTTAATTATAACACACAACAAATTACATCTGGTGACACAAACTATTTGAAGTATGAAAACTATATTAAAACAGATATCAAATTATGGTTTGATGACCCTGTTTTAACACATAAGCTTATTAATATAACCAATCCAAAACGAGATTTACTACAACCATTGAAAGAAAATGCTACATGTACTATTATGTTAACCTCCATATCAATTCTTTATGAATTGTTTGTCACTACCGATGAGAAAAAGTTGTGCTTCTTTTCACTGCGCAGTTTTGATAATATACAAACTATTTACTCTGATATGAACGAGGATAATGCAAGACCTGACTCTCACATTCTGGTCTGTTTAATTCAAAATAAAATTAAAAAATGCGAGCTTGAACTTAATAATATTGAATACATGTTACCTTCATTTGAAAATATTACCACCATTGGATCTAATAGCGATCCAAACAATTTTAAAATTGTTCATGTTTCAGATGGTAATGATACCTGGCTTAGCGGTAGTTCATCAATCTCACAACTTTCCAACAGTTCTATCGTTCCATTAAGACAATCTAAGAAAATTGACAAGTTCTTTCATTCGTGTAAAGATCACAAAAAAATTAAGGTTTTGAATATCTCTAACATCAGAAAAGACTTGTCAAGACATAATACAAGCGTTTCATGATGATAATTCTTTTCATATATTCTACTTTGAAGAAAATACACAAGAATTAGAAAAAATGAACAATGAGTTATCAAATACTTTTATTGGCCATTTCAAAAACTCTTGTTTTGGAAGTGTCACGGTTAACAGAAATAAAATAACTAGCGAGAGGTGGGAAAATTCTAGGTGCATATTATACTTAGACGAAGGTTTTGATGGAGCCTGCTCTCTTTGTGATAAAATGATCGTCTGGAGTAACTCTTGTAAAAACGTATGGTTTCTTTCAAATATCGACGATTCTGAAAAAATATCTTGCCAAGAAATTAATAATAATTATACACGTTTAATTGAGAAGGAAGATATCGTTTCTTTTAATATATATTATAAATTAGAGAAGCCAGATCGTTTTCAAAACATGTTTTATGTTACTATGTTCACGTCTAAACACTACTTGACACATAGTTGGAATTATATTTTAAAGGAAGAAGAGAAAGGAAAGATTTGAATTGCTTGGCCCATTAAAGTATGGAGTAAATTTGCAATACTCCCCAATGAATTCTTTTGTTTTTCCGAATACAGTAATTTGAATCAAATATTCTATGGACGCAAGGGTAGAAGTACTCTATCAAGTGATTTATTGACTGGTATTAATAACAGAACTGGTTTCACTTTAAAGGCGTTGAGTAACGGTAAACAAATTGCCATCATATACCCAGGCAAGTTATATTTAATCACTTGTACAAATGATAAATCGAACAGATATCTTCGAGCCCTAGCGTACCTTAAAAAATTTTTTAGGATTTAATGAATGATTGTATGGTCAAAATTGAAGAAATTAAATTACCACAGTTTGATCTATATTCTGATCGAACTTTGAAGAGTGTAGAGTCAATAACCCGCGATGGAAAAAATATTTTTTGTTTATTATACGATGATCGGATGCAATTCATTGAAACTATTTATTTATCATGGCATAAGACTGAATATTTGTTAACTGAACCCCAAAGCAAAAACAAATTGCTTACCCATTTTGAAAAGCTAAATAGGACACTTATTGTTAATTGTGGAACACTCTCTTGCCAATTAATGGATATGGAAAATGGAGAGGTGATGTTCCTGGATAATAAAACTTTGAAAATACCTAAACAAGGAATTCAAAACGTTGTTGAAATTTCAAGTAATGATTCGAAGAATTCTGACTCAATTTGTTTCATGTTTCGAAC
This sequence comes from Monosporozyma unispora, assembly GCA_003708525.3. Lineage (NCBI taxonomy): Eukaryota > Fungi > Ascomycota > Saccharomycetes > Saccharomycetales > Saccharomycetaceae > Monosporozyma > Monosporozyma unispora. Next base: position 57,232 of record PPON03000019.1, on the reverse strand, counting down.
AATTATTATACATACGAAATTGAAATTGGAAAATAATAAGGTTGAATTTAAACATTTAAATACACCTAAATCTGACGGTAATTTGCATAGATTATGGTATATGTGATACTAATATTATATTTTTATAATTACAAACAGGTAAAGAAATATTCCATAGATAGAATATCGATTCAAAAGAGGGTAAAATCAAGTGTAGTAATGAATTTTCCATCAAGAATAAAACTCCAAGAATACACTTTACCGCTGGTCCAGATTACTTATTTCTGGCTGGTAAGGGAAAAGACACTAACACCTAAATACCTTGATTGAACCAAATCCTCAGAAAAAGAATATATATCAATTGACGAGTCATAATGTTGGTTTAGGTTCAAAAGAAGGTAAAAATGTTTCTAACCCGCTCAAATCTTAATACTTCCAATATGGAAAGATGTTCAAGGTAGGAAAAAAGAGGGGGTGATAATTATGATGACTCTAATATTACTTGCTTTTGGCACTTTGTATACAAAAATTTCAACACTTTTATTACCTTTTCCAAGATTGAATCATCTGTGTTAGAATAACTTAATAATAATCAATATATCAAACATCCTTATATGTTATTTGATCAACCTGTTTTTGCTCCACAAAGAATTAATCCAAGTATAAGAATCTTGTGTTAAGTGTAGTGTTAAATGACCAAAGTTTAGTTCAAGTTGTATCTGGTAAAGTTGATTTTGATGTTAAACGTGGTGCCATAGGAGCTGTGACTGACGATGTCATTGTTGAAACTTTAAGTAAGAATCATGGATATTTTATCCCAAGTAATAATCCATACTTAAAAGGTAAGGAATCATCCGAACTTTAAACTGAGCTTTCTTATATTGATCCATGGGGGAGACGTATCTTAGTGGAAAGAGAAGATTGGTAAGACACTATAAAGATGTTTTCTAGAATATTTAAAGGATAATTATTTACAGATATATATGTTTATATGGATAGAGAATATATATAAAACAACGCTTTTGTCTTCTTCTTCTACCAAACACCTTTCTTAACCCCTGGTAATTCACCATTCAATGCCTTTGATCTAAATTGTTGCCTACAAAGTCTAAAGTCTGAGATAACATGTCTTGCTGATCCTGAGGCAATACAACGATTTTTCACTTGAGTGAAATGAGTATAATTTGGTAAAGCATTTAATTTTAATTGTGCTTGAAGACGTGTCTTTGAAGGAAGTGTAGTATTTCTTGCCATAAATTTAAGTGCTTTAGTTAATAATTCATGGTCTTTAAATTGTTGTCTTTTAAAGTTGTCTCTGATAATATACACAGTTTGAAACAGAGGTGGTAATTTAGTCTTAACAGGAAATCTCATAGCAATCGTTTGTACACAGTTGGCTTGTTTATCTCTTAATTATCCCTGGTTTTAAATGTTTTAAGTTGTTTTAACTTTTGGATTTAGTTATTTTAGAAATTAAAAAAAAAAGAGAATAGATTTGTAGGTTAGTGAACTTACTAAAGGCGGCTATCACAAAGCAAATAAATACATTATATCTATAAAAAAGAGTATATACACAATTATAAAAGCTACAATCTATTAGTTTTTATTTTCCTTTAAGAATTGTGCAAATTTAGAAGTTTCGTGAATACCACATTCAGTCTTAGCCTTCCCCTTCCATCTACCAGCTCTTTCATCTTCTCCTTCTTTCACTGGTTGAGTAGAATGATAATCACCAATAGATCTATAGCCATATTGTAACAATTCATTACATGGTACGTCATGTTGTTGAATGTATTGGTTAACCTCGTCAAAAGTCCATGGCATTAATGGATTAATCTTTATAATTTTATTCAATTCATCAATTTCGACATATTTCAAATTTGATCTAGCAGCACCTTGTGACTTACGTCTCCCAGTGAAGACCACAGTGACACCAAGCTCTTTATATGCTCTAGAGGCAGGTTCCACTTTAGCCAAAAAATCATATTTAATATCATCTGTTTCCCATAACATATCACCATATTTGTTGGCAAATTCACTTTCTGAATTAAGACCCAATGGTTTAAACACGTTGATTGTGGATTTCATAGGGGTATAATACTTATCTTGAATTTTGCCTAAAAGATCTAAAGTTTGTGGGAAATGATGTAATGTATCAATAAAGATTAACGGTATAGTTGGATACAATTCATCATTTGATTCATGTAATTTGTATAACATATCAATAGTGGCCAACCCGGTAAGACCAAAGGCAGTAGTTTGATATAAGTGTGGGAATGTCATGATAGCCCATTTCAAGATTTCTTGTGGAGTTTCTACATTTGACAAAGCAGTGTTCCAGTGGTCCAGTTGTTCTTGAGTCACTGTGATGTTATTGTTCAGTTGGTATATCTTACTCGGTTGAGTTTCTGTGGTCATTGTGGTTTGCTTTTGTTGTTATCGTTGTTGTTGTTTCCTTTACGGGTATGGCATTACTGACAAGAATCCCATAGTAAACATATATATACTGTCCCAGTGGGAAATCACCAACAAGACTTTAGTCATCCAGCAACCCAATATCGCCTTGTTCACACTCAACTTCACAGTAAATTAGGAAGTAAGTTGTGATGATTGATAGTGTTGGCTGAAGCAGTGGAAAGTGTGGGTCACGTGGAATTGCCCTAGTGTGAGCGAGAAGTGTTCTAAAGGCTGTGTACTGTGAACTCTTGGCAGTTACTCAGGCTAGCTAGATGCATCGTAATGGCTAGTGACAGTTGGAAAGAGTTCGAATCAGCCTGTAAAAAGGAAATGAAACTTCTATAGCTGATGTGGTATTGATATGATGATAAAGTCACAATTATTCAATAATATGCTGTCCAATTGACAGTGTAAAAGATCATGGTTGGAAAGATAATATATATTATAACAGAACTCATACTCTTTTGTAAAAAGCGTATCAAGCTCAACGGATGGCCCTTAATTTCAATATCTTCTACTTCTCAATTCAAGCCATTACACTAACAATTATGTCTACACAATTAGGTTTAAAGATTTGAAATTTGAAAACATCAAAAATTTTCAGCTCATCGCAAAATTATATTAGAAAATGTACTACTAATAAATCAAACTATTAATATCTATCAATCAATCAAACCACACTTCTAATGGCTAAGAAAAATAGTAAAAAAACCCAGGTCGTGGAATCCAATTTAAAACCTCTTTTACAATGGAATACTGATGAAGATTCGCCATTTTTCCAAATTGCTGCACATCCAACAGAACCAATAATTTATTTAGGTCTTTCTAATGGTTATTTGTATTGTTATAAATATGATATAAATGAATTGAAAAAATATAAAACTGTTAAGAATAAAGATGGAGAGGATGAAGTGACAATTCCAGAAGTGACCGTGGGAGAAACCATCCCAGGTACAGAAATCTTATGGAAAACAAAGAGACACAAATCAAGTATTCGTGGTCTTTCCATGGATTCACAAGGTGAATTCATCATTTCATTAGGGAATGATAATATTATTAAAGTCGCTAAGGCATTAACTGGACAAGTTGTGAAAAAATGTAATTTACCTGAAGGTTGGAAACCTTCCACAAAGATGGTGGTCACTGATGATGTTATCCTTGTAGGGAATGAAATTGGTGATGCCCTTGTATTAGACCCCAAGACTTTACACTTAAAGAATAGAATCAATAAGATCCATTTTGGTGATGCTATTAATGATATCTTTCAATTTGTTAATAAATCCAAATATAAATTTATCTCACTGGGTCAAACCACATTAGCATATTGGGATACACATAATGAGGATAAAGAGAAGGTTATGTTAAGTGATGATCAAGAAGATGAAATCCTTTGTGGTTGTTTTGTGGATAATGATATTGATACTAAAGGTGAAACATTAATTTGTGGGATGGGTGAAGGTGTATTAACCGTGTGGAAACCTAAACGTAATGATTTAGAAGATCAAATGTCAAGAATTAAGATTTGTAAAGATGAAAGTATTGATTGTATTATTTCTACATTACAAGATGATAATTGTGTTTGGTGTGGTTGTTCTAATGGTAAATTATATAAAGCTAATGCAAAGACAAATAAAGTCGTTGAGATTAGAGTTCATGATTCTGATGCTGGTGATGAAGTGACCATGTTAGATCTAGATCACGAATATAGATTGATCAGTGGTGGTATGGACTTCATTAGATTATGGCCAGAAAATGAAGAAGAGTTAGTTGAGAGTGGTGATGATGATGAAGACCATAGTGATAGCGACAGTGAAGACTTTCCAGACAGTGATAGTGACAGCGACGATGACGTACAACCTGCCAAGGAGGAAACACTGACTGGTCTATCACGAGACGAATTGCTTGCTGAATTAGACAAGGATTTGTCAAGTGAAGAGGAAGAAGAAACTAAAGAAGAAGAAGAAGAAGAAGTCACTCCAGCACAAAACAAGCGTAAGAGCAACGAGAAACAGACCCCACTGACCAAGAAACAACGCAAACTGCAACAGCAACAGAAACGTACCAGTAACGAGAACCACGGGATCGTCAAGTTCGAAGGATTGTAACCCTCAATTATGTATCAATCACTGTATAAATCTATATCAAAATATCAATTATCAATTTCAAAACGCAAAAAGTCCTTCAAAGTGAAAGATTAAAAAAAAAAAAAATGATAATAAAAAAAAACAATTGAAATTGACGTCTTGAAGAACACACTTCTATCATGGCAAAGACAGCAATATCAAAGACAATCAATCAATAATGAAGCCTGTGGTGTCAGTATGTGAACTTGATAGTTAAATTCCCTGATTATTCTCTGCTTTTTATACTAACAACGGTTCTATTTCGTTACAGTCTGGTAAAGCGTGGTTTTGTACAATTCTCTCTGCATTCGGTGTGGTGATACTTAGTGTCATTGCCCATCTATTCGATATCAATCACGAAGGGTTTGTCGGTTCCATCACCCAACCTGAAGACGGTCCAGCGTATGTTTTATATTTGTATTTCAATATTCCCAGTTGCCTCTTTTACTAACAAGTTTCGTCTTTCTTCCAATATTTCAATATAGTGTGGCCCATACCGTTTCCCTTGCTGCATTAGTTTATTTAGTATTCTTCGTGTTTTGTGGATTCCAAGCTTATTTATCCACCAAGAAACAATCCGTTGAACTACATTAGACCTTTCCCATATACTCATATATATAAATGTTTATATTATATAGTCTATACCTTTTTCAATAAAACAATATAATTTTAAGATTAAATTTATTTTCAATTAGAAATAGTGGTGAGACCACATTGAAAGAAACAAATTAAAACATAATGACGAGACATCATCACCGTATGAGACCACCAAGAAAGGACGTGGAATTGGATCAGTTCTTATCTAATGTGGAGAATTTACAAGAGAAGAGAACAGGGGAGTTGGATGATTATAATAATTTAGATAATTTAGCATATAAATCTGCATACAATTATGATAGAACATTTAGTTCATCTTTAAAGGGGATTAATCCATATCCATCCGACAATGAAATTGAAGTGGAACAGGGAGAATATGTGGTTTCGAGAGAGGATTATATCCTTTTACAAAAGATTAAACAACAACAACAACAGGGGGAACCACAAAAACAGACAGAAAGGATACCTTCAAGAGGTAAACCAAGAGGTCATGATTTAATTGGAATTGAAGAAGCGGGGAAAGAAGAGAGTGGACCTAAGTTACCTCCAAGGAAGCCAAAGGAATTGGATAAAATCGATCCATATGAACAAAGATTTCAAAGGTATAAGAAGAATAATTCCAAAAACAAAGAAGAAGAACCAGCGGAAGAAGAAATTAAACCTGCTTTACCGAAGAGAAACCAGAACAAACCTGAATCTTCAAAGAAACCACAAGTGGTTCCAAGAGAAATTTCTGATAAGTTTGAGATTCATGAAAGAAATAAACCAAAACCATTACCAAAGACACCACCAAAACATAATGATTCAAATATTGTTAGTGTTAAATATAGTCAAGAAATTGAATTGATTGATTTAACTGATGATGATGAGAACAAGGCAGAGGAAGAGAATAAACCTGCTTTATCTCCTAAACCATCTTTCAAGAAAGATTTAAAACTAATTGTGAAAAGAGAGAGTAAACCAATGCAACTCGTATCTCCAGAACCTATCGAGATGGAACCACCAAAACCAAGAATTAATAGAGAATCAAAACCTGTTGGTTTTATTAATTCATTACAAAATAATAAACTAACTACTTCAAATGTTAATAATAAGTCCACTTCTTCTCTCAATCGTTCTAAACCAATTGATTATTTAGATTCAATGCAAAATAACAACACTACATCAATCTCTACTCACAGAGATAATTTGTTAAATTCTCCAACTCTTAGTTCTAAGCACCTAGATTATTTAGATTCTATGAGTGGAAATGCTACCACCACAGTAACTACTCATAAAATATCACAACCTTCATCTCCAAGTAGATCACCAACAAGATTACCAAAATCTGAAAGTTTTATTGAATCTGCATTGAAAAATTCTGAATCATCGAATAATTTATCATTAAAGAAGAAACCTTTGTTACCTACTAAACCACAAAATTTAACTGATAACAACAAAGTGAAACCTGTTAAACCTCCAAAACGTGAAGGCTTAATTGAATTACCACAATTACGTAAAGTAGAAAGGCCAACGTCATCACCACAAAAGTTATCGATTCAAGAAAATATTGATTTACCTAAATTACAATCCGTGAAGAAAAAGATTCCACCACCAGTGAATAAATCAAATAAACCTTCTGGTATTGAGTTACCGCAATTACAAACTGTGAATAAGAACACTCCACCACCAGTTAATAAGACTAACAAACCCAATTTACCTGAAGCTTTATTGAAACGTGATAATCTTAACAAGAATGGTGGGTCTAGACATTTAAACAAAGCTAGAACTGTTCCATCAATTCCAGAGAGAAAGATTTCTATGCCAGAAGCTTTAAAGAGAGCACAACAATTGAAACAAGCCAAGAACCAATCTACTATCAATCCTGATAGCACTCCACAATCCATTGAAGATAAACTTTCTTCAGTATTAACATTGCAAAAGAGACATACATTAGGTGATGGTTCATCTGCATTCAATCGTTCTTCTGGTTCATCAAACAATTCCCCCACTCCAACAATGTCATCTAACCATAATTCAACCTCATCTCTACCTCAATTGACTAAGGGACGTACTAAAGGTCCCAAAAGAAAATTACCTACCAATATATGAATTGTATCAATATAATATTTAAAAAACAAATACTATTAAATAGTAGTAATAATAATTAATTAATTAATGACAACGAAAATATAAAGTCTATATTAAACACAAATCTATTTATTATTTTCTTCATTTTGAGCAAAGAAGAAGTTAATGGCTAATAATTCCAAATCATTTTCTTTAGACCATCTTTCAATACCAGCACCTTGAACACCATACCCCCATTGAACATAATTTTTAATTTCAGTGAATTCAGTCTTACCCTTTGGTTCTTTGAAAACCATAAAGATATAACGATGTAAACCAGTATCCTTTGGTGGACCTGGACCGACATATGGCATGACACCATGACCTTTATCAGAGACCACACCACCTTTAGCAGACTCAAATTTAATACCAGTGGCCACATAATGACAAATTTCACCCCATTTGTTATCAGTTCTAGATGGAGCGTCTGGATCAGTCATGGCATAAGTGTAAGTAGCATCCAAATCTAATGGTTTATTAGCATGATAAGTGACCACTGGAGCGTCTTTGGTTTCGGATGGTAATAATTCGTTACCCATTTGAGCATTGACTTCAGGTTTAGCATATTGCGCCTCAATGGTACCTTGAGCTTCGAAGTTACCGTAAAGAGATGGTAAGATATCCTTTAAAATTTCATGTTTTTCTAATGATTCATAATCAGAGGCTTGCATATTTGAATGTGAGAGTCAATTAAGTTGTTTGGGTTGATTAATCAAACAGTATTTGTAATGTTCTTCTCGAAGTAATTTGAAATATTTCATTACTTTAAATAATCGCTCATTGAAAAATAAATAAGTGAAAATAAAAGTGGATGAAAGTTAAAGTGTCAGCCAACGTAGAGAGTCGACAGTTAGAATATAAACTAAGAGACACATTTTAACTAAGCCACCAGAACTGTTTAAAGAGTATTTAGTTGATTGATACTAGCTTTTAACCGACTTTTAAAGCTAAAACAATGAAGAAACAGGTGATGTCAGACGGAGAACGTCGCGGACATGGCGGAGATGGTGACCTTTATAAAGAAATTAAGCTCATGAGAATCAATTAAACAGGGTTTTTAACAATTCAATAGTCAATTATTATAACGTCAAACTGATAATTTATTTAGTTTCAAACATTTGTGTCGCCAGCTTTCAAGCTTTCAGATCTGAATTAGTAAGGAATCCCTCAATTTCAAGTTTGAAAAATTTATTTTAAGGTGAAATTTCACTTAAACCATCTAATTAATACCAATTTACACAAGAAAGCCAGATAAGAAACCATTTATCTAACATGTCCGACACAAACTGTACTAAGAAATTTCCAGAGCACTTGATTCAATTGATCAAGACTTCTAAATATGTTCATCTGGCTACTGCATCCAGGGATTGTATTCCATCTGTATCCCTGATGAATTACACATATGTTCCAGCAGATAAAACATTTCAAAAAGAGGATCATAGTGATTATATCATCTTTGCCACTTTTGATAACACTGAAAAATATATTAACATTTTAGCTAACCCAGTTGTATCACTTTTATTCCATGATTGGATCACTGCAAATAGTCTTTCTGTTAAGAAGAGAACTTTATCTCAAGCTAGTACCCCTAGAGAACCTGCTACACAATCTTCACCATTAACTGATTCTACACCTCAACATCCAAGTAAATTGTTAAATCTTTTACAACAAATGAATCAAGCTGAATTGAATGAAATGAGTGCTACCATCAGAGGTCATGCCATCCCTATTGAAAGAGATTCTGAGGAGTCTAACTACTATAAGAATTTGTTATTAAAGACCAACCCAGATGCTGAAGTGTTTATCTTGGGTAAAAACACAATGATTGTTAAAGTAAGAATTGAAAGTGCTAAAGTCACTGATAGTGAAAATAACACTAGTATTTACAAATAGATAGGTTCGAATCATATAGGTTTATATATATGTTTTAATATTAAATTTACATTACAAATTTACATATAAATATTTAATAGCTTCTAATTCCCCTCTTGGCCAAAATCATTAGTGAATTCTTCTTGTTTATGTAAATCTTCTTCATTAACTGTTGGTCTTGTGGTCTTTATAGCTTTTAAGAAATCTTTTATAGTTAAATCTGGTTCTTGTAATTCATCTGCCTCAATATCAACCCATGACTTTTCAATGGCATCTGGATCACCGGGAGAACATGGTGTATATTTCTTGACTTCGCCATCCTCAGAAACATTCTTGAAATGGGTTGCCATTTGAATTTTTCTAATAGGTTCCATTAATGCATCTTTGACCGCTACAGCAATATCTGAACCTGAATAACCTTCAGTCATTTGCCCTAAGGATCTATAATCTTCTTTTGTCAATGTACATGGGGTATCACCAACATTTATTTCAAACATCTTCGTTCTTGCCGCCACATCAGGTAGAGGAATATAAATTCTTTTTTCAAATCTTCTTCTAATAGCACTATCTAATTGCCATGGAATATTTGTGGCACCGAGGACAAGGACACCTTGTGATTCATTACCCACACCATTCATTTGTACTAACAGTTCTGTTTTAATTCTTCTACTGGCTTCACTTTCACCTTCACCTCTTTGACCAGTTAAAGCATCCACTTCATCAATGAAAATGATCGAGGGTTTATTTTCACGAGCCATGGTAAATAATTGTTTCACTAATTTCTCAGATTCACCCATCCATTTAGACACTAAATCACTTGAAGAGACACTAAAGAAAGTCGAATTTGCCTCAGTGGCAACAGCTTTAGCTAAATAAGATTTACCTGTACCTGGTGGACCATATAATAGAATCCCCGTTGTGGGTTTACGATTCCCCTTAAACAAATGTGGAAACTTAACCGGCAAGATAACAGCTTCTTTCAATGCTTCTTTAGCACCCTCTAAACCTGCTACATCTTCCCATCTAACATTGGGTTTTTCACTTAAGATAGCACCCGATAGGGCACCTCTTAATTTCTTATTATCATTATCATCATCATCATTATTAGTATTGTTGTTCGAGCCACTACTACTAGCAACTTTCCCCTTGTTATCTGTAGATTTACCATTAGCCTTTTCTTTATTTGCGGTTTCTAAATGTTCTTTCAATTGTTCAGCACGGTTTAAATATTCACTAAATTTAGCTCTTATAAGATCTTTTGATTTAGGATTTTTTTCATATTTCAATGCAAGCATTAAATAATCCAACCCATTATAATACGCCGTATAGGCTTCTTCATATTGTGTTGCGGTATCTAAATCAATAGCATGTTGAATTAAATCAATCCCCTTGGCTAAAAAATCACCTGTGCTCATGGTCCCAAAACAGCCGTGGATTGTATGTATAATAAATGTGATTGTGAGTACTTCAACTACTCACTACCTTCACTCGTGTGGACTTGTTGGCTATCTCAACAACGGTATCTGACCACCCTGTCTGTGTCTTCCACAGCTGTTAAATATTTCTACTTTCCAGTACTGAAATTTTAGTGAAAAAACTCTAAAATTTTCGATATGAGGGTTACACTTTGATAAAGATCACTGTAAAATACAAACATAAGAAACTGATCAGAACAGATACATCACTTCTGTTCCTCGACGTTGTCTTCAGTTTCTTGCTTGGCAAGGGATTCTGTGTGTGGTAAAGTTGGGTATTTGTTGTAGTAATTCTTCAACTGAGGTGGAGCCTGTGCCATGTGAGGATTTGACGAAGCAGAAGCAGAAGCTGATCCACTTTGACGGATGGGACTTGAAGTGACAAGAGGATCCACTTTCCTCTCTGGTGACGGTGGCAACTCGGATTCAGGCTTCATGTTGTCACGGACCAAATTCTTGATATGACGACGAGATTCCAAGTACGAAGTGCCGATGTTAGCTTCATCTAACAAGGACTTGTATAAAGCGTTTTTTTCCCTAGCGTATTTAACCTTCTTCTTTAATAACGCTACTTGTTCCTTTAAACGTGCAATGGTCTCGTCACGAGGGTCTACAGCTTCATTAGTGGTACCATCACCAGTAGGGATATTTTCTTGTTGAACAGGCATATATTCCAAGGAAGTATCAATTGTGGAACGAGACGAGTCTTCGCGAGCATAGGATGGAATACGGTTTAAACCTGGAACTCCTATGTTTGAACGCACTCCATCAACTTGTTGTACGCTCACAGGTGTGCCTGAGTTAAATAATAACTTGACACTATTCCAAACATTCCATAATTTCTGTCCTGTGGTAACAGGTTCTTGTAAATTAGTGTTTGAAGCTTGGTGTAAACCCTTAACAGTACGCCCATTATGTAACTTCTTCGCCAATTGCTGTCTCAAATGTCTGTTAGCTGAGACAGGTCCCAATCTATGATTATTACCAATTTGGCGGTTGTTCTTGTCATCCTTGTTGAATCTCTTGCGTGTAAATTTACGTTTCTGTTCACCAGCCATTTGTAATTATTATTTATGAAATTGTTATGATTGCTTATTTGATACTCTCTATATTGCCACTGTGAAAAGGTTATATATGAGTATCTTCTCTTATGATTCTCCTTGTCTGTAATAGTGAGGTTCACTGTGTTGATTTCAATGTTTTCAAATTTTAACCCACTTGAAGAAATGAAAATAAAACGCGTAAAAATTATTATGAGACCAAAAGATACACGAAACTTTGATATAACTATAGCTTAATACACAACTCAATAGCAATAGATCACAAAGAATAATATGGTGTTACCAAGTGATGGGACTGTCCTTCCAGCGAGAATTCAGCCCGCTCATCTGAGACCATTAGCATATAGAGTATTATCCAAAAAATACGGTCTAAGTATTAAATCAGATGGGTTAACTGCTTTAGCATCCATTATTGGTTCGAGATTCGGTACAAATTGGAAGAAGAATCCAGAAACTTTGAAGTTTTTGGACGAGTTTGCACAAGTGTGGAAACAACAGGATAGAGGGCTGTTTGTTAATAAAGATGGGTGTGATAAAGTATTGAACGAGATAGAAGAAAGAGTATGCTTTGATGAGAGTAATGCCTCGCGAGTTCGAGATAGTAATATGGTCACAGATCAAGGTGAAGAGGGGTCCATATCACCCACGGATACAGATATTGATATGGGATTAATGCCAATACCTTCCATGAAGAACGATTTAAACTGGACGGAATATTTCAAAGTGGTCAATGCATCTGAACAGTTTTATTTCCCATATGATGGTACTAAGAGACATTATACATCACCACACGAACCAATGAACCTTGTGACAGATTTAAAACGTAAAATTGCAAGTTATACCACTCGTTATTTCATTACAAGAGATAGAACTCTTAGAAATGAAAACTTTCAAAATTCTAACGATAATTTAAACCCATTATCCTCAATGATAGCACTACAAAATGATTTAATTAAGAATGATTTGGATACATCAACCCCTTCAACATATATGGCAATTACTCAAATTAAAAATCTTCTTGGTCGTGATGGTCAAAACTTCTTAATTTTAGGGTTCTTAAATTATAATGCAAAGGGTAATTTACAAATGGAGGATCCATCAGGGAAGATTGAAATCGATATCACACAAGCTAACCCAACAGAAGGTTTATACTATTATCCAGGTTGTATTATCTTGGCAGAAGGGATATATTTTAGTGTAGGACATAAGTTCCATATCACATCATTGACACATCCACCTGCTGAAAGAAGAGAAGTCACCCAGGAAGCTGTTGGGAACATTGACTTCTTAAATACTTGTAATAACGATGGTAAGGGTCCAATTAGTAGAATCACTAATGATTTAAAGATTAGATTATTATCCTTAGAAAGAGATTTGAATGAACAACAATTAAACAACTTTATACTGTTAGGTGGTGAAATGTTTCTTGGTGAACAAAATACCTTGGATGCTTTGAAGAAAGTATTCAGACAAGTGGAAAATGAAATATTGGAAAGTGGGATTGCACCACTTGGTATCGTCTTTTTCGGTTCATTTACTTCATCACCAATATTCCCATCATATTCTGAAACATCAATGACATCAAGTAGACTATATGAAATGTCATTTGAATACTTAGCCAACCTATTATCACAATTTGAAAATATTATAAAGCATTGTCAACTGATATTTGTTCCAGGTCCAGAAGATCCTTGGGGCGGTACCATGGCTCTGGGGAATGAAATTGGGTTACCACAAGAACCGATTCCATCTGAATTTGTTAAAAAGATGAAGAGATTTGGTGCTAATATTAAATGGGCTTCAAATCCAAGTAGAATAGTTTTCTTATCACAAGAAATTGTCTTAATAAGAGATGATATGAATAGAAAGTTTAAGAGTTATTCTATTGAGTTTCCTCTAGTTGAAGAAGCTAAAGCAAATAAACTAGATGAAGTGGAAACACAATTAAATAATGTTAACCTGTCAGACAATGATTATAATAGCAGTGATAATGAAGAATTGGAGGATGGAACTGTTTTAAGACATGATGTATTACCAACTGTACCAGAAGTACCATTTACTATTATGGAGACCAGAAAATATGTTAAGACTTTATTGGACCAAGGACATCTAGCTCCCTTTTCCAGCACTCCAATTCATTATAATCGTGATCATACATTATCGATGTGCCCTGTTCCATCTGTACTAATCATTTGTGATCCAACTGTGTCAAGATTTGACTTAACATATAATGGTTGTAAGACAATCAATCCAGGTAAATTTATATTAAACAAGACGGCAAGATATTTAAAGTTCAATCCAACGACAAGAACTGTTTCCCAAGAGGAGGTAACATTCTAATAAAAAGTTAATGATAAATCTATCTTTTCATTGTTACATAGCATTATATATATCTGCATAAACAATTTCTAATAAGGATATTTAGGTATCTTATCAGTAACATCATAAGTCATACAATATGTTGGGTTGATCTTAACTAAATCGTGAAACCCAACAAGACTTAACCCGGCAAGACCAAACACAGTATGGAAAACATCAACTTCGTTTCCAGGTCTATCTGCAATTCCACCTTTAATATCATCTTGACTGTCTAGGATGAACTCACTCAATTTAGAAGAATCAATCCAGTTTAGTTTCTTGATAATTGCCAAGGAGGATAACACCCACCAACTGTAACATACATCTGGAAGTTTACCAGGACGACCATTAAGACCACCTTCAGGAACTTGTCTTTCACAAAGCCACCAACCGATAGTATCAATTTGATCTGGTGACAATAAATCTAACTTATTCACTATACTCAAAGCACCAAGACAAGTGAATGCCATTGAAGCATGGCTTTCAGCACCCGGACAAAGACCAAACCCACCATCGAAGTTCAGACATTTTAAGATATGTGCCACTGCTGGATTCACGACCTCAGGTGTCAAACGACCTAAGATGGAAAGTGAACTCAATGCATTATAACTGAATCTTGCGTCTACTTCACCAAAACGATCCCCTTGGAAAGATCCATCCTCTAATTGATTACCTCTAATGAATTGAAGTATTTGTTCTAGTTTTTGTTCATTCTTAGTGATCAGTTCAATTGAATTAAACGTTAGCAAGATTTGTAAACCAGATAAAGTAGCTAGCAAATGTGCATCGTGGCGAGGAAAAGGCCCAAATCCACCTGTTTTGTCGTTCCAACACGACATGACAAAATCTACAACATCTTCTTTTTTAAACGTGTCTTTGGAATCTAATATACAAAGGGCTGTGAGACCCCAGTAAACACCATTAAGTCTCAGATGTTCAGATAACCAATATTCCAACGTTTCTGTTTTTGAGTCTAGGGATTTAACATATTCAATATGTTTTTCTTTTAATAATTCAACTACCATTGAGTCTGATTTGGTTCAATTATGTTGAGTGGTGTTTGTTGTTGTGTAATTTTGGTTTATGAAGTTCTAACGTTTAATAAATCTTTGTAAGTTAAGAAGCTGAAAAGTTTCAATATGAATAATTAAAGATTATTACAGTATTTGAGGTATAAGAGACAAAACGAAACGAAATAATGGATTTAAATAGCTTACCAGTGGTGATAGATGAATCACAACGTAACAAGAATAGAGAGGATGGTAAAAGTGAGGGTATAGTCGAACTAGAAAGAGCCAAAAATGAAAGACTTAGCGTTATTCCAGATGACTACCAAGATGAAGATGTCAGGAGGATATTGAAACAGTTTCATGAACCTGAAACTTTGTTAGATGAAGATGAAGAATCCCGTAGAGATAGATTGGCAAAGTTGTTGTTCTCCAATAAGAGTTTATTGTATCATTTAGAAGAATTTAACCCTCTGAATAGAGATGAAATTAATGATAAAGATATTCATATGGGGAGTGATGATGATGAGGAATTGGAAGATGATGATGAAGAAGATTTTTATACCCCCGCAAATCAGGAATTGATCAAAGCAAGGAAGACTATTATAAGTTACTCATTAAAAAATACTGAAGCAAGATTGAAGAAACAACGTTCAGTGGCCAAGACAGTTATTATTCCAGCTGAAATTCAGAGAAGGAGAGCTTATAATAAAACGTTACAAACATTCTCTTTAATGGGGTCTCAAGTTGCTTCTACAAGACCTATCTCTCGTGTAAGCATATCCCTTAAAGGTGACTATTTTGCAACAGGTAGTTGGGCTGGTGATATAAAACTTTTCAATAGTAAAACTTTAGAACCAAGACATGATTTATCCACTGCACATTCGGGTAAGATTGGTGGCCTGGACTGGAATAGTTCGGGAACTCAACTAGTCAGTGGTGCTGAAGACACTTTTGTTAAGATCCATAACTACCATGGAGACTCACAAACTCTGCAAACTGTTTCATCAATTAAAGCTCATGAACAGAGAGTAGTTACCACAAAATTCCACCCTTCAGACAGATATATTGCAAGTACATCTTTTGATACTACTTGGAAATTATGGGATGTTGAGACTTCCAAAGAGCTGTTGTTACAAGAAGGTCATGCAAAAGAAGTCTACAGTCTTGCATTCCATCACGATGGTGCTCTTGTTTGTACAGGTGGATTAGATAATTTAGGTATGGTGTGGGATATACGATCTGGGTCTCTGGTAATGACATTATCTGGCCATGTTAAGTCAGTCTATGCTGTGGATTGGTCTCCTAATGGGTATAATTTAGCTACAGCTGGTGGTGATGGGGCAATCCATATTTGGGATATGAGAAATCAAAGAATTGAACAAAAAATATTGGCACATAAGAGTATTATTAGTTCTTTACAATTTGAGCCAACTGATGGTAAATGTCTGATATCATCCAGTTATGATAAATTTATTAATGTGTATAGTTGTGGTGATTGGAATAAGATTGTCACCTTACAAGGTCACACAGATAAGATCTTAGATGCCACTTTATCAAATGATTCTCAATACATTATCAGTAGCGGTTGGGATAGATCTGTTAAATTATGGCAAATGGCTAGTGATTAAATGTGTAGAACTTTTACAGTATCCTGAACAGTTTTATAAACTATGTATTTAAATCATATATAATATATAATGACATTGCATTATTGCATTCGATGATTGATTTGTAGTTCTACAAAGTTTCAAGTTTAAATCATCTTCGTCTTGAAGAGTAACTTGTTGTGTTTGATGGTCGTATCCTTTGTACTGGAATTTTTTTCAAATCTTCTGCTAGTATTTCTAATTTAGTTTCCAAAGACTTATTTATCTTCTTCTCAGACTCAATCTCTTCCTTTAATTTTGCAATCTTTTCAATAACTTGCTCCTTCTCAGTGCGGAACATACTAGACGAAACTCTCAAATCCTCTTCAATTTTTTGACATTCTGCAGTGATAGTGGCCATCCCAGTAGTGGATTCATTAATAGAAGTTAAAGCCCTATCAATTTCCTTTTCCATATATTTGCTCTCTGTTACCTTAGATTCACCCTTCCTAGTTTCTTTCTCTATCTCTTCAGTTAATTCATAACTCTTTGAAATTAAATCCGTCAACTCATGGGAATTTTCCCATTTGTTGTCCAATACTTTAAACTTACTTTCTAGTTGACTTTCAAGATCTTCAATTTTAGAATAATATTCTTTATTTTCGTCTTCTAATCTTTTATAACCATTCTTGTTACTCACAGTGACTCCAACACAATTATCTAGTTTAGTCTTAATCTTAGCATCTTCATTATTGTAGAATTCCACATGTTTTTCTTCAATGGGGTTAACATCTTTATACATTTGAATCTCTTGCTTTTGTCTTTCCAATTCAAAATATATTTGACCCATTAATTGCATTAGTTTATGTGTTAAAATTTCACTTGAAAGATGATAGTTTGCACCCATACTTTCATCATTACTAATAATACCAGTTAATATACCTTTACCTTGCTTGGTTGGATTTTTAGAATAATCATTCTTCAATCTCTTAGTTTCGTAAAAGCTTGGAACACTACCATTGTCATCACCTCCTGTGGTATCATTAGAAGAGTCTTTATGACCATTTAATTGTGGTCTACCACGAGAACGTTTCTTGTTATTTGAAGTAAAGGCAGTATCCAGATCATCATTTTGATTATAATTAACTTCACTTAATAATGATCTTTCGACATCCATGGAATTATAATGTTTGATAGCATACGCATCAGGTAATGGCCATGGTAGGCATGGGTCTTCTAACCATTCGACGAGGTATCCTAAATGTTGGTTATAAATTGGTCTTAAATCTGGTGGAAGCACACCAACTCTATCTCTTAAAACTACCACGGCAGCAGTTACAGATTCTAGATATTCTTTGGAATCCTTCTTATACTCCTTTCTAAAATATAAATCACAATGATCTAAAGAATTGATAGCAACTAAACGAACAATTGGGGATCTGGCCTCAACACTTTTGCTCTTTCTGGCATGAGTCAAAATACTTAACATATCTTTACTATCCGTGTCAACAGTTGGATCAACAGCAATGAACATATCGAATCGTTCTAACCTTCTTTCAATGGGATGTTTCTTTGTATCCCAACCTGTGGAAGGGAATAAATGGACAGTACAAGAATGAGACACTTTCTTATGCTTCTTTTGTTTCGATTTAATAGAATGACCATCATATCTCTTGATATGCACTTTATTACCTAATAACAGAGCTTCCACTAAATCCATGGTCCGGCCAGCTTGGCACACAATTGCAGTGTTAGTCTCATATTCCTGTACCAAAGTGATTAAATCTCTTAAGACAGTAAATTTACCACTTGTTTCACTTAGATGGACAGGTATGTCTCTAGTGATCAAAGATTTAGGTAAGAAATGATCAATTAATAAAAATGGATGAGTAGCAACCAGAGCACTGTTATGACACATAGTCTCCATAGACTCTAATACGACATCTTCTTTGAAATCTGTTGTTTCAAAATATCGCAAAATATCTGAATAATGTAATGATACAATTTGGTCTGTTAATTCCTTTTGATACAGACACATGGTGGTAGGTAACCAGTAATCCCCAGATGTATTACCTGAAACACCTAATGTTTTAGCATCCACAATGGATGGTGCAGGTTTGTCGTCTAAAATTCTCAGTAAATCCATAATTTAATTCCTCTCAAAAAATAGTTCCAATACTTGTATTTGTCAGGTTTCTTCCTTTTTGGATAGATCTTTGGTATTGTTAGTGTTAAAGAATAAATTAAAAGACCAGTTATATCTTGTATAACTTTGCTTCTTTTCTTGAGTTCTTAACGCAGTTTTGTTATTTGTGATGTATCTAATTAATCTTAAGAGTTTATTTCAAAGTAAACTTTATTTATTTTTCAATAAAAGATGTAGCAATTATCAAGAAAAAGGTTTGAAAGTGATACCACTCAAAAGCAAGTCAAACACATCAGATCGACAATTACAACATGAACACTTCTACTGAGTTGGGGGAAGACGAAATTGCCCTTTATGACAGACAAATCCGTCTTTGGGGGTTAGAAGCTCAGACAAATATCCGTTCAGCTAGAGTGCTTTTAATCAACATTGGATCCATTGGTACTGAAATCACCAAGAACATCGTGTTGAGTGGTGTGGGTCACTTTTCCATCCTTGATAACAACCATATTGTCACTGAAGAAGATCTGGGTTCTCAATTCTTTTTAAGTAAGGAGGATGTAGGTAAGTGTAGGATAGACGCGGTTAAAGAAAGAATTATAGATTTGAATCCAAGAGTGGAACTAGGTTTTGAAACTGATTCATTTGATAAGTTAGTGTCTCAAAAATGTGAGAAATATGATATTGTCATTGCTACTGAATTAACCAGGAATCAAACCATTCAATTAAATAAATGGACGCGCTTAAACAATATTCCATTATATACAGCTGGTTCTAATGGGTTATTCGGTTACATTTTTGTTGATTTGATTCAATTTGAAGCCAAGGACAAAAAATTGCAAAGTATCAGAGTCTCTAAATTAGGTGTTGTATCTCCAAATAAAGAAATTATACATTTAGAAGTGACCAAAGATCCTGAAGACGAAAAAAAAGTTTATGAAAATATTGTCACCAAGAATAAGTATATCCCATTCGACCAATTGTTATCTACAGCCTGTCTTGAAGGGAAGTTAACTAGAAGACAATTGAAGCGTGTTTCCAGTATACTACCCTTAACCATAACCCACTTAAAGGATACTAATTTCATCAAATCCAATGAAACTGGATTCAGAAATGAGGTTATTAAAACCTGTGAACAATTACGAATAGATCCAGCTTTAATTTTAAAACTAGAATACGTTCAACAATTTATTGCACAGAACAATGTTGAGTTTGCTCCAGTGGCAGCTATTCTAGGTGGTGCTGTCGCACAAGATGTGATCAATATTTTGGGTAAGAGACAACAACCATTAAATAATTTTATCATATTTGATGGTATCACTTTAGATATGCCAATTTTTGAATTCTAATTTACTTACCACAATATATATATACATTCGATGGTATCAATCTGGTAAGGAAAAGTGTAAAAGTATATACATTTACTTTAAATATAGTTCATTTATTTAGTTTACATATCGAAAAGAGTTATTTAAAAAGGTTCAAAATAAAATCCCAAAAGATGGACCATATACTTCTATGTTTCTTATTTAATTTCTTGTTTTGTTCCAAATTATAATTAAGATCAATATGAATTTTTTGCTTCTTCTTCGTCTTTGTTGTCTTCTTTCTGTTTATATTTTTATCTTTAATTTTATCATTCATATTATCATCACCAGGAGTTTCATCTACGCTTACCTCCTCATCTTCATCAGCTATTTAGGTTTGACCACTAACAGCAACTTGTTGTAAATGAGTCATGAAGTTTTCTAATGAGACATCATCAGTTAAGACAATAGTACCACCAGTACGAGACATATCTTGATAATTATCAGATGGGTTTAACTTAGATAATAAGAAACGAGCTTGAGAACCACCAGCTTCAGTATCAATAAATCTTGGTAATGGGAATCTATCAATTAATAAATCAGCAGCTTCTAATTTTGGTTCTTCTAATAAAGTCTTGAAATCAGCATAAGCTGGATCATCTTGATAACCAGCTTTTCTCCATTGAGCAATTTGTTCACCATGGTAAATTAAAATGTAGAAGAAAGTATCTAATAATAAGATAGTATTTGGTTTCACGGACACTGAATCTAACAACACTGGATGTGGTTCCTCTTCCATAGAGTAAGAAGTTAAGGTTGGTTGAATCATAATCAATGAATTTGTGGTATCTTCACGAGTGAAAATATGTCTATAGAACGCAGTTTCATCTGGTGAGTTATTGAAAACACTTAAAAATTGAGATCTTCTTAAATAATAAGTAAATTGTGGATAGAAGGAAAAATTTGGACCTAATCTGAAAGAGTTTGGATCATCTTTATTATAATCAGCGTATTTTTGACATAATTTAATCAAATTTCTATCAATCCATCTAATGACGTCAGCACCATCATCTTCTTCAGCTTTTGAAACGGCAAATCTAGCCATCAAGACAGCAGCAGCTTCTTGATCAAAAGATTGTGCAATTGCTGGAGAACCGAATGGTAATAATTGGTTAGCCACAGTAGTGACTCTAACACGATTAGTACCAGAAGAATGTTGATAAGAGGTAATAAATTGAGAATAAGCCAATTTTGGTGGTTGAGCATTACCAGCCATTAAGGCATTAGCAGTTGGACTGTTTACCACATTAGCAATTTCGAAGAAAATTGCATAACTGTGTTGTGGAGATAAACTGGCCATTTTCCAAGTAGAAGTACCACCAATACCAATTTCAGCATCACTAATATTACGAGCATCAGTCTTTGATACAGCAGCAGCATGACCAATCAGACCCTGTAATTTCAAAGATTTAGAAGTCTTAACAGCTAAATTACCATTGAATGCCATCTTCAAATAACCATCATCATCCTTAGCGAATAATCTAACATAAGATTGTTTGAAAATAGCAGTAGAGAATGCATCTGTTAATAATAAAACACCACCAGTGGAATCAGTTAATTGTTTCATTTCTGACATACCAACTTGATCGTAACAACCAGCAAAGATATCGACTGTATGACCATTTTCAGATACTCTATTGGCAATATTATTATAAAATTTACAAGCCTTTTTGTAATGTTGAGCTTTATCGGAATCAATATCATGATGAGATCTTAACGGATCCTTTAATTCAGAATTAACGACTAAACCTGGTTGTAAAGTACCTGGACCACTAGCGAAAAGAATAATTCTAGCAGCTACATTCTTATAACAACTTTGTAAAAGTAAAGAGGCAATATTTATAGCAGAACCGGTGGCTCTTAATGGTCTATGACCAGCTGGGATGGACCATTGATCTGGAGTTAAATTTTCTAATAATTGATTTAATTTGAATTCTACCTGTTCTAATGGTAAGAAAAATCTATTTATGGACATTGGAGTAATCTTACCATTAACTTGTGGTATCATACTTGGATTATTCATATTATTTGGAGATGGTTTTTGACCAGTTAACATTTCCACTAATTGATCTAATTGATATTCTTTATCACCTCTGAATACATTACATCTGTCAATGGTTTCAGAGGATAAATCATGTAATTGAACCACATTACCATAGGTAATTAAACCAACAAGAGCATTTGGTGGTAATAGAGATAAAGAAGTGATGATTGATTCCTTTAAAGCATCTAAATTTTCTTTTTCAGAAGTGATATCCACAACAAAGAAGAAAATTGGTGGGACTTGCACTGGTTTGTTTGTAATATATTCCATTGTGGTATGTTGTAATTCCACTGGCATAGATTCTTGGGTCATATTCGCATATTGAGCAGGTAAATGATTTCTTGAATTACAAATTGGACAAGTCCATGAATTACTACGTGGATCAATGGAACAATATGGGTTTAAAATAGCTTTACATTGTGGACCAGCACACACAACGGGGTTATATTGTGCCACAGCTAAAGTGTTGGACCCATCTTCTTCATTAACAAATTCTTTTAATGGAGTGTATAAACAACCAACAGGAACGACATTTTTGTTAGCATCTGTCTTTGTAGATGGGAAAACATTCCAGGAGAAACGGATCCCGTTGATATCTTCATTAGTTTCAAAATCCATGGTGATAACTGATATTTGATCGATTGGACTCTTATCTGTGTGTACTAATCTTCTACAGCTTCAAACGTGTTTACAGTTGTTTTGATTGAAATAACCTTCGATGAAATCGAAATAACACGTCTTATTTTGAAGAAAGAAAAAAAATGTTCAAGAGGGTAATTAAAACATGAAAGTAGTAGTAACACGTAAGGATTATTGACTGTATAACCACAGATAAAGAGGCCAGTAAGGATGAAGAATAGTGTGGTTTCGTGTGTTTTGTTGTGTTTGGCGGTCAGACTTGTGTTGGTTTTGTTGTTTCCCGGTCTGGGCTCGACATTGGATCAATCTGTGGAATTCTCTACTCCAGTGACTTCCTTCCGATCCTTACAAGAAGGTATATTCCTGTTGAAACATCAATTGGGTCTTTACGATGGTGGCGTGGTCCATTTACCTCCATTATTGTTGCAATTGGGTTGTTTTACCGGAGGTGAGACTGGGTTACGTACCATTTTCATCCTAGTGGATTGTATTATTGTATGGTTACTAACTCAATTAGAATTGACTCTAAACGGTTCCATAAGATGTGCATGGATCTATGGTGTGAATCCATTGACTGTTTTATCATGTGTTAGTGGATCTACCATTGCATTCACATATTTAAGTTTAATCACAGCGATTTATTCTATTGTGGTAAAAAGGAATCTAACATTAAGTAGTTCAATGATAGCGATAATGAGTTATCTAGATCCATGTATGTGTGTGTTAAGTTTACCAATGTTCAATTTCATTTGTGGTCCAAAAAAGCTTGCCAAGACTGTGTTATACATGGTGACAATTGTTGTCACTGGTATAATGTTATACAGTATTTGTCCCTTCCCATTAGATGTTGTGTATGGAACAAGATTAACTTTTGCTAGTGTAGCACCAAATATGGGTCTTTGGTGGTATTTTTTTATTGAAATGTTTCAAGAATTCATCCCATTCTTTAAATCTGTGTTTAATTTATTTTCAATGGGTATGGTTATCCCAATAACTTTAAGATTTCATGACCAGAGAAACACAAACCCACTACATTGTTTAATCCTCTGTATTGGATGGATAATCTTAACTAAACCATATCCAACTTTGGGTGAAACTGGTGTGTTTTTATCATTATTACCATTATTTGATATCGATGGTATTTCTATATTAAAATATATGAGATATCCAATGTTTACCGCTTTGCTATTCTTACATGGTATATTATTATCCCCCATCTTTTACCATCTTTGGATCGATTTAGGTTCAGGTAATTCTAATTTCTTCTATGCTATCTCGTTGGTGTATGCCTTGGCTTTAGGTCTTCTAATTACAGATATTATGTGGGGGGTTATTAGATTAGAATATGATGGTGGGAAACCAAACTACACAAGAAAGTTAACGCAAGTTTAAACTCTATATAATATGATATAATACTTTAATATGATATGATTTCTGTTATAAAGCTCCAAACTGTTCAATATTTAATTTTTAGTGTTTTAGAAATTGAAGTTTATTATGAGAGGACGACACTGTTAAAGAGAAAACAGAAACAAAACAAAGCCAACACAGTACCATACGATGTCAGAGGTATGTCGAATTGCATGAACACAACACTCTCAGCAATGCATTACTAACAATCTGATTTTTTTCATATCATATTACAACTAGTTCACACCAATAAATCCAAAACCGTTTCTTCGAGACTTAGTCAACCAACCCGTTATCATCACATTAAAATTTAATAACACCCAGTATCGTGGTGTGTTAGTCTCCACAGACAACTATTTCAATATACAATTGAAAGATGCAGAGGAATGGGTCAATAATGAATCGCGTGGTGTCGTAGGTGAAATATTTATTCGTTGTAATAATGTGTTATGGATATCGCAAGATCAAACGAAAAAATAGTCTTGTAAGAATACAATAACAAGTTAACAAGCTCTACCGTGAACATGAATTGGGAAGCATATACCGTTCTATCTCATATATATTTATATATATTCTAGTAGTACTTTTATTATGGCGATTTGCAATGAAAAATTTTAATATAAGACAATTTTCAATTAATTTATGGTACGTTTTAATGATAAACATAACGTTGTTAAATGGAAAGAGATACAGAGACACCACACACACTATGGCCATCACTCAGACTGTTGTTGTTCCTGCTTACAAGGAGAAATTGAATATTAAACCATTGACTCAGCGTCTTTTCGCTGCTTTAGGCAATGAAGGTACGGAAACCACTGAATTAATCTTTGTTGATGATAATTCACAAGATGGTTCTGTCGAGGAAGTTGATGAGTTAGCCAAACAAGGTTATAATGTTCGTATCATTGTGAGAACCACTGAACGTGGTCTATCCTCTGCGGTCTTACGTGGGTTTAACGAAGCCAAGGGTCAATACGTGATCTGTATGGATGCCGATTTACAACATCCACCTGAATCTGTCCCATTATTATTTGATTCATTAAAGGATGACCACGCCTTTGTCATTGGTACCCGTTACGCTCCAGGTGTCGGTATTGACAAGGACTGGCCTTTATACCGTCGTGTCATCTCCTCCACTGCCAGGTGGATGGCTAGACCTTTGACCATTGCCTCTGATCCAATGTCAGGTTTCTTTGGTTTACAAAAGAAGTATCTTGATGAAGCCAGCGACAAGAAAGTCGATATCAATCAACAAGGGTTCAAGATCGCTTTGGAATTATTAGCCAAATTGCCATTACCAGAGGATAACAAGAAGAAACTAGGTGAAATCCCATTCTCCTTTGGTGTCAGAACTGAAGGTGAATCCAAATTATCTGGTAAAGTTATCATTCAATACATTGAACAATTGAAAGAACTTTATGTCTACAAATTCGGTGCTGAAAACTTGATTCTTTTCTTCTTATTTGCTGTAATTTTGGCCTTATACTGTCTTTACCAATTATACTCCTTATGTTTCTGATCAATTGAGTTTATACATCTATCTTTAATATTATATATCTATCTTTAATATAGTGCTATCTCCTATATTCAACTTTTCTTCGCGCCAAGGAGTTTTCCAACCCCTTTGGATTTGCAAACTTATATAAAGAGGTCTCGAGCCGAGCGCAAGTAGAAGAAACTGCAGTTTACTATTGAGTGTTTGACTTGAGATTGAAAGAGAACAAACAACTTAATATGGATCTCACTGCTAGAACATTGCTGCTGAGATTGAATGATCAAGGTGAACCCGTCACTGCCTCCTCCTATGGACAAGGGGTTTTGACATTACCTTCGCTACCTTTACCCAAGAATTCTGGCCCAAACACTCCCTTATACACTTTAAAACTGTTAATTGCCGCTGGTTGTCCCGTGGCAAGAGATGGGCTGGTCTGGACTAATGTCCCAGAGAAAGCTGGAGTCGATTTTGATAGAAATCAATTTCATAAGATTGTCATTAAGACAAGTTTCCATAGAGATGATGAAATTTCTATCCCAATTTATAAACCAGGTACTTTCTGTTTCTATCTATCCTTTAGAAATGACCAAGAACAATTAGAAACAACACGTAAATTTTATTTTGTGGTCTTACCATGTTTATTTAATAACACTGGTGAATTATTACCCCTAAATTCAATTGCTTTACAATCTGTGGTCTCCAAATGGTTAGGTCCCACTGTAAAAGATTGGGATTGTGTCTTTAAGAAAATATCCAAAAAAAAATATAATATGATTCATTTCACTCCATTGCAAGAAAGAGGTGAATCTAACTCTCCATATTCAATCTATGATCAATTGAAATTTGATCCAGAACATTTCAAATCTGCAGATGATGTCGCCAAGATGGTTAATCATTTATATAAAGATTATAATATCTTATCAATGACCGATATTGTCTTTAACCATACTGCAAATAATTCCAAATGGTTATTAGATCATCCTGATGCAGGTTATAATGAAATTACTGCTCCACATTTAACAGGTGCTATTGAATTAGATAAATCATTATTAGATTTCTCTAAAAATTTGAAAAATTATGGGTATCCAACTTTATTGAATAATGAAGATGATTTAATTAAAATTATGGATGGTATTAAGATTCATGTCCTGGGTTCATTAAGACTTTGGGAATTTTATGTTATGAATGTTAAATTTTTAATTAATGATTTTGAAAAAAATTGGGAATTGAAATCTACCGAGAAAATATTACCTGAAAATATTCCAGAATTTGATGGTTCGGATGATTCAATAAGAAAATTAGCTGTATTTTTGGTTCAAAATGCAACAAATGAATCATTTCATTATTTAGGTACCAGATATGCCAAGACTTTAATCTTAGAGAAAGCTATCGCCATTTTAAAGGCAAGTTTAATTGAAGGTGAAAAATCAGATAAATGGAATAATAAAGTGGAAAATTTAGTTCAACGTATATTGGATGAAATTAATTTACCGTTATATAAAGAATATGATGATGATGTTAATGAAATTTTAGAACAACTGTTCAACCGTATTAAATATTTAAGAATTGATGATAATGGTCCAAAACAAGGTGAGATTAATGATAAATTACCATTAACTGAACCATATTTCACTAGATTTATTGGTACTGATGGTGAATCTTATGCCTTGGCTAATAATGGTTGGATTTGGGATGGTAATCCTCTGGTTGATTTTGCCTCAAATAAATCCAAGGCTTACATTCGTCGTGAAGTCATTGTTTGGGGAGATTGTGTTAAATTAAGATATGGTTCTGGTCCACAAGATTCTCCATATTTATGGGAAAGAATGTCCAAATATGTAGAAATGAGTGCTAAGATCTTTAACGGGTTTAGAATTGATAATTGTCACTCGACTCCATTACATGTTGGTGAATATTTCTTAGATTTAGCCAGAAGAGTTAATCCAAATTTATATGTCGTGGCTGAATTATTTACAGGTTCAGAAATGATGGATTGTCTTTTCGTGGAAAGATTAGGGATTTCTTCTTTAATTAGAGAAGCTATGCAATCTTGGTCTGAGGAAGAATTATCACGTTTAGTTCATAAACATGGTGGTAGACCAATTGGGTCTTTTAAATTCGTTCCAATGGATAATTTTCCTTATCCAGCCGATATTAAGATTGATGAAGAATATTGTAAATATAATGAAGATGATCATGCTGTGAAATGCGTCTCTGAGATTATGATTCCAAAAATTTTAACCGCTACACCACCACATGCTCTTTTCATGGATTGTACTCATGATAATGAAATGCCTTATCAAAAGAGAACCGTGGAAGACACTTTACCAAATGCAGCTTTAGTCGCATTATGTTCTTCAGCTATTGGTTCAGTATATGGGTATGATGAAATCTTCCCTAATTTATTAAATTTAGTCACTGAATCAAGAACTTATGAAGTTAAAGATTGTGATGGTATTAGTGAAATTAAGACCAAATTATTTGAAATTAGAGATGATATTGCTAAGAAATCTTTAGATATTGAAGATTCTGAAATGCATGTTCACCATGAGGGTCAATATATTACTTTCCATAGATCAGACGCTAAGACTGGTTCTGGTTGGTATTTAATTGCCAGAATGAAATTTAACAATAACGTTGGTGAACAAGTCTTACCACCCGTGGTATTATCTCAATCTAAATGTAGTTTAAAATTTGCTTACACTTTAGAAAAGACAGGTGATTACAAGGATACTGAATCTACCACCACTATTAAGGGTATTCCAACCAAATTAAGAGAATTGACTGGGTTTGGTGTCAATTATAATGAAGCCTCTCAAACTACAACTATTACTACTCCAGGTGATTTCCCGCCAGGTTCTATTGCTATTTTCCGTACTCAACAAAACGGTGTTGATGACTCTTTAGACCATTTCATTAGATCTGGTGCTATTAAAGCCACTAGCAATTTAACTCTAGAATCATTGAATTATGTTTTATACAGATGTGAAAATGAAGAAAGAGACTATAGTCATGGTCAAGGTGGTTGTTATGATATTCCAGGTTATGGTAAATTAGTATATGCCGGTTTACAAGGTTGGATTTCGGTATTCCGCGATATTGTTTTCTCCAATGACTTGGCTCATCCATTAGCTGCCAATTTACGTGATGGTGAATGGGCATTGGATTACGTGGTTAATCGCCTTTCTTATTACCAAGATACTCCAGGTGTTAAAGACGTCCAAGATTGGTTACGTAGTAGATTAGACAGAGTGAGAAAATTACCGAATTTCTTAAGACCAAGTTATTTTGCTTTGATTATTGGTATTCTTTACGGTTGCTGTCGTTTACGTGCTATGCAATTAATGTCTATCAATATTGGTAAATCTACTGTTTTCATTCAAAGTTTGGCTATGACTAGTATTCAAATGATTTCTCGTTTAAACTCAACTTCTATCTATCCAGATAAACAAGTTCCATGTATGGCTGCTGGTTTACCACATTTCAGTACCGACTATATGAGGTGTTGGGGTAGAGATGTCTTCATTTCTCTAAGAGGATTATTATTAACTACCGGTAGATATGATCTTGCCAAGCATCATATCTTAGCCTTTGCTAAAACTTTAAAACATGGGTTAATTCCAAACTTATTAGATGCAGGAAGAAATCCAAGATATAATGCTCGTGATGCCGCTTGGTTCTTTGTTCAAGCCATTCAAGATTATGTTCATATTGTACCAAATGGTGAAGATATCTTGAAGGAGAAAATTACTAGAAGATTCCCATTGAATGATGAATATGTTACTTGTGATGATCCAAAGGCTTTTGCCCACACAAGTACTATTGCTGAAATTATTTATGAAATCCTGATTAGACATGCTGCTGGTATTAAATATAGAGAAGCCAATGCTGGTCCAAACTTAGATCGTGTGATGAAGGACGAAGGCTTCAATGTTGAAGTTCATGTTGATTGGAACACTGGTCTTATTCATGGTGGGTCCCAATCTAATTGTGGTACTTGGATGGATAAGATGGGTGAAAGTGATAAAGCTGGTTCCACTGGTGTTCCAGGTACTCCAAGAGATGGTGCTGCTGTTGAAATTAATGGTTTGTTGAAGAGTTGTTTAAGATTTGTTAATGAATTACATGCTAAGGGTTTATTCAAATTCACTGATGTTACTACTCAAGATGGGAAGAAAGTTACTTTGAAACAATGGAATCAATTAGTTCAAGATAATTTTGAAAAGAAATTCTATGTTCCAGAAGATCCAAAGGATGATGCCAAATACGATGTTGATCCAAATATTGTCAATAGAAGAGGTATTTACAAGGATCTTTACCGTTCCGGTAAACCTTATGAAGATTATCAATTAAGACCAAATTTTGCCATTGCCATGGTTGTTGCTCCAGAATTATTTACTCCTGAATATGCCACTAAAGCTATCAATATTGCTGATAAAGCTATTAGAGGTCCAGTGGGGATGTGTACTTTAGATCCAAGCGATTATAACTACCGTCCATATTATAATAATGGTGAAGATTCAGATGATTTTGCTACTTCGAAGGGTAGAAACTATCATCAAGGTCCAGAATGGGTTTGGTGTACTGGTTATTTCTTAAGAGCCTTCTTACATTTCAATTTTACCACAGATCCAAGAGCTTGTAATGAACCAAAGACGAAACCATCCTCATACATGTATCAACAATTATATTACAGATTGGTGAAACACAGAGAATGGATCACCAACAGTCCATGGGCTGGTTTAACCGAGCTATCAAACAAGAATGGTGAAATCTGTAACGATTCCAGTCCTACCCAAGCTTGGAGTAGTGGTTGTCTATTGGATTTGTTCTACGATGTGTGGACCGATTTCGAAGAAGACGACGCCTCTGATTAGAAGCACAGACCCCTTTTTCCTTTATATAAAACACTTACCACTGTATAGTACTATGTAAGTAGCCTGTATATTACTTCTAAGACCTGTTAGTAATCCTACTCTTTAGCACTGTCTCTTTAGGTGTCTTGCCTCTCTCCTCTTACTATGACTCAAATGGCTGTCTTCACAATAATTAAAGGAAAAATGTTGTAAATAAAAGAAAATTAACTATTAGCATTTCGTGTAAATCTGATTTACAGAGAGACAGATAGCAAGAACCCACAAAAAATTGAACAACATATCATTTGATAGGGGAGATCAAACCTACAATAAACATATTACACACGGTCTGTGGGATTTACACGTTTTTGATTCGAATCTTACGACTTACCTTTGAGTGCGTAACAAATTCAATTTTTTTTGAGGAAGCCCACCCTATTATTAAGATTTACAGTTACAGTTACCATCAGGTATAATTGACTAACACAAACATATATCATCCGTCACAGGAACATATTTAACACAGCCACAGATTAACAGAATCCAACTTTGCTCTTTAACCTTTTTTTCTTTTGTTTTATCTTTATCCCATTTAATATAAACCCACATTTATTTAACACACTACAATTTACACAAAAGATTACTTTAAAGAAAAGTTCAAAAAGCATATCAATATATTAAAATTTCTGTTTATCAATAATAATCACTTATAGTTTAACAAAACATCAAAACTAGTATAGAATAAGTTTGCAACATTATATTATTATTATCCTTAATAAGAAAAGGCAACCTTATCCCAAAACCAAAAAAAAACACCAAAAATTTATACATAATTTACAGAAAATACCCCAAACTTATTAATATATTTGACCATATCACCAATTACAATTCATGAACACATCATATACAAACCTAATAGAATGTCTTCGATATCCAAATTTGACAATAATAACATAAAAGGGGAAGAAATACTGCCCAATGATAAGGATAAAGAGATCTTGAAATTGATTGATAATTTCTTTCTTAAATCCTGTCTATTGATTTGTTCAAAAGAATTATCATCTTCGGATACATTAAGAGAATATTTACATTTAACTGAGAGTTGGTTTGAGATTATGGAAAATTATCAAACTTATGATTTACCACATTGCATTAACACATGGTTACATTTCGATGGTAAGTCCACGTTGCCACCTTTAGTCATTGAAACATATTTAGATCTTAGAAATTTGCCCGAATCCTTTTTAGTGAGATTGATGGATAAAGATGGAAACCTTTGGAGTGTTTGCAAAGGAACCAAAAAGACAGAAATTGTCCTAGAAAGATGGTTAATAGAATTAGATAATACAACAGCAAAGGGGAGAGATGTTGCATTAGATTCAAATGATTACAACTCATTAAATAATCAAATTTCTTTATTACTTCGATATTTGCACACTTTAATTCAACTGTTACCCATAAACTCCTTAATTTCCTCGATTAATAAACAATATTTATCTATTGGTACAAGAATTATAGATGGATCAAAACCGATTTTATCTAAGGGTAGAATTGGTTTAAGTAAACCTATAATATCAAGTTATTCAAACCAAATAAATGAAACCAACATTCCAAAACATTTAGAACAGAAAAAGATCACACCCGTATGGACTAAATTTGGTTTATTAAGAGTATCTGTCTCATATAGAAGAGAATGTAAATTCGAATTACAAAATTTACATCAACCAGAGGAAGAAGATGGAATAAAACCACAAAAAATTAAACCTATTACTAGTATAAGTCCTACATCACATACTTTTGGGATTGTAGGTCCCAGAAAGTCCACCTCTATATCACCAAGTGCAAGAGCTAGTTTTGGTGTTTCTGGAACCTCATTAGACCAACAACAACAACAACCTTCACCATTGACCAAGAAATCAGGTGGGATCACCAGACAGGTACAACCTTTCAAAGTGGGCTCTGTAAATAGTCTAGCCTACGAGAAAAGTACAAGTCAAATTCCAAGTAGAAATCCATCTGTCTCGTCTGTTTTTGTTAATACATCTGCAAGAAGATCAAGTATAGGTTCCAACTTCGCTACAAATAATATCAATAATAATAATATTGTAATGGCTAATAATTCAAATAGTACAATGGCAAGTAATGTAGTGCCAAAGCCAGACACAGGTAGTGTTGATAGTAATTCCAAATATCTTTCATCTTTTGGAAACATCCGTCGTCATTCTTCTATTAATAGAAATATTGAAAACATCAATAGCATCGATAGAGCATTAAGATCTGGTAGTGATGTATTAATAAATACAAATAGAAGAAGTAGCGGTAATAGTATCCAACAAAGTTTAATGAACAATAACCTTCCCCATGACACAAGCAACGATGACTTGCTAGATTTTGTGAAGATGATCGATTCAAAACCAGAAATCAAATTAAAACCAAAACAATCTGAATTAGCTCATAAAGATGATAACATATCACATTCATTGTTGAGATATCAAAATTTAAAGTCTAGTAATAATTTATTGAGCGAAGATTTGTCTCTGAGTTATACATTATATCACAACCAAGATGAAAATAAAAACAGCCTGGATGCAAAGGGTCATTTTGAAGATAGACGCCATTCTACTTCCTCCAATTCAAAATCTCCACTTTACTCTGTATCTCCATATTCTCACAACAACATTAAGGAATACAATCCACAATACCATGCTTTCAGTACTAGTGCACTTAATAGTAGAAAGAATTCATTAGAGAAAAGTCGACAATCATTATTACCACCTATATATGGTGGAGAAAGCATGTCATATCATGATGATCATGAAAGAACAGAAGAACCACATCACTTATATACGTCTCGTGACAATATATTATTGCAGGATCAAGAATATAAACGTGGTAGAAGTCAAAGTAATGATACATACGGCAATTCACATCATATATGGAGAAACAGTAAGTCACCTAGGTCGTTTCCAAGCTCAGATCCATTCAGTCATTCCAGTAATAAAGATAAACTAACATATCATCAAAACTACCACCTGTCCCAGCCAACGTTGATGTCTGTACCAGCACATGCTAAACTCCACAGACCAAGTATTCAATCAACAGAGATTTTAGAAGATGAAGGAAGAAGAATGAGCCGTGGGAAATCATCTGGTTCACCAAGTACTGAGAGTAAGAAAAAGGATAAAGTTAATTATTCACAGTCTAATACTAATCAAGGTATCGATGTTGATGACGAAGTTGATGATGATGATTTAATGTTCTTCATGAGTGATATGAATATGAGATCAGATTGTTGATTCAATCACGTCTATATAGAAATATATAAGAATTTAAAATATTTTAGGTTCAAAATAAAATTTATCTCAGATTAAACATATTTTCCTTTGATTCCTTTACAAATGTTAAAAAAATCCCAAAAAAAAACTGTAAAAAGTTAGTAAGAGACACAAATGACAAAAAAACATCAGTACTACAAAAATATTGATTATATATACAGTCGCTAACTATTTTACTTTCCTACCTTTCAAGAAGCCTCTTTCAACTGAAGTCAACTTTTAGCCTCAAAACTAAGATTAGTAAAAAATGAAGTATTTCAAGATGGAAAACCCTAATTCATTTAAAATAATACGTCAGTTAATACAATAAATGGTAGCACTTTTTGTGTGTGCATTAAACAAAAATATGCTAGAAATTAGAGGCTATACAAGATGATAAGATTAGTAGTCTCAATACAATATAATAATGAACATTATTATGATGAATGATATCATGAAACATCACCATCCATGTGGCTAACACTAGATGCCATACTAATTTATATTACTAACTGATTACCAAATACTATTACTAAATCAGGAGTGCAGAACAATATACCATGACTAAACATTAACTAATATCCTATGACTCAAGAATGATTTACCAAGGGTCAATACTTTATACTAACAAATCAATAAATTGATTTCCAGAAATAGATCAAAATGATTTCCTCAAGTAATTACTTTAAAAGCGATGGTATCACGAAACCTTTTACTATGGGTAAATCCTTTATTACTATGTGAAAACATAATAAACTGATTAGAAGAAAAACTTAATATAAGTAGAGAACATGTTTTCCAACAAGTTCAGATTATTTTTTCTCTATTCCAACTTTATATATTTTTTACATTATTATATAAAAAGAGCAGAAGATTATATACTAATCATATACCCATTATAACTGCACAACATTTAAACATAAATTGAAATGTCTAAATCTAACCAGAATACTTCTCATTTCTCTCAAAATACCATGTCTCCAGTAAATAATATTAAATATTCTTATTGATAAGAAGAGGCACCAACTATATTCTTTAATGAATAACTCATCTTAATTTAATTAGTTTTACTTATTAGAGATTTATTATAGTACTTAATGGTAGAAGATTGGTTTTGACTTAATTACAGTTTGAGATTGTGTAGATGTTTTAGATTTATGAGTGGTAGTTGAAGAAGAGACAGTTTGGTTACCATAAGAAACTTATGTAAAACCTCTGGTTGATACTAAAATGGAGGAGGAAGTACGGGCTTTAGAACTTGATGATATCAAAGTAGATGATTCAATAGCGGAATCACGTTTTGAAGAAGCTGATGAAGATTCTATGACTTCATGAGAAGTAGTATGAGAATTAGTATGAGAGGTAGAAATAGATGATTGATTTAATGACTTAGAAACAGAACTGGAACTGCTACTTTTTAGTAAAGTTGAAGAGGAAACATGACTAGTCATATTAGATGATACCTGTATAGAACTTGAAGATTTTATTGTGGAACTCGATTTAGATGCGATAGAACTTGATTTAGATAAAACAGATGAAGATGATGGTAATGCAGAGAAAGTCTTAGAAACACAATCTGTGTTTGCGATACAGGCATGCTGTTGATCGATCAGTTGATCTTCGCCTGTTAGACCGTATATGGCAAAATTAAAGAACCCATCGTCTTTTGTTTTAGCATATACTAATTTCATTGGGTAATAGTGACCACCTTCTAAAAATATATCCGAGAATGGTCGACTATCAGAACAAGCCATAAATGGTTGTGTCTTGGATACTTTTGCTGAATCTAAATCATTACAGTCAAAAGCTTCTCCATCATCAACCTAAAAGGCACCATAATCAAAACATTGATCGAAAGTAGTGGAATACTGACCAGTTATAGGTGCATAATAGTAGAAGCTATAATCTCTAACCAAATTTGTGCCAGCAGATGAACCAGCAGGGAAACCATCTATAAATTGTTCACCGCGTTTATTATCACATTTAGTGTCACCACCATCACACTGCCAATAAGCATCGTCACTTTTAAAAGGATTCAAACAATTAGATAAAGTTCCATTAAGATCACACTAGGGCAAAAATTCAACTTTAACCCCATTTGAATCAAATGCTAATGTAGTGTATAAAGACTATTGAGTATCTTGATAAGTTAAAGCAAAATTGGAATCATGTATAATTGTAGAATCTAAGTCTAACTCGTATGCATGACTGCACACTACTGCTACTAAAGAATCTGGACATGCAGTATCACAATATTCGGAAAGTCGATTTTGACCCTTAGTAAATTTTAACCCTAGCAAAAGCGTTGTCATCTTTAATATTTGGGAAGTCATTTTTTTTTTATAAGGAATTTTTTGTTTTGAATGGGATATTCATTTTGGAATAGAAGTGTTCATATTTGCTTGGAATGTAGGATTATATTAGTTTTAACTAAAAAAATAACCATTGAGAAAGTAAAAAAGCAACATTGCCAAACTAGACGCCATATATTTATACCCATAAAAAGATTTTCAAAGGACATCCTGTCACTCACACCCATGACTACATGAAATGAAATGAAAGATACTCACACACAATTTTTGCCAAGTGAGGGTGACAACCAGAAGAGCAATACATATTTCATTATTAATATGGTCTGCAAAATTTTTTTAACAAAAGAATTAAAAGAGATTCAGTGGTCAAAGGATCTGCAAAGTTTCAGAGCCGCAGAATTGACGGGATGTTTCGGGTTTCATGCTTGAAGTTGAATAATATGTGGAATTTCGACTCGTTTGTTTTTACAAATGTTGAAAACTCTTTTCTTTTTCAAAATTTCGGAACAACGTAATATTATAAATCTGCATATCATTACCGCATTCGGCTAAGGAAACTGCCAAATGCTGCAAAACCCTCAAGAACATAATACAGGAAAATGATTTGCACTGGTTACATCTGTACTTGTTCTATTGTTCGGTTTGCGTCTGTCCGACATATCCCGTCTTTGTGGGGGTTGCTGTAAGTTTTGTCCTGTTTAGGAAATGTTATTGAAAATCATTTCTTATTTCTAAGCGTTTTACTTCTCAGGAAAAAAGACACCGAAGTGCTACAAAATAGACCATTGTGATGTGATAAGCATTGTGGTTGTCAAAATTATTGAAATCAGGGTGAGATTTCTGAAATTTTGATATTAATACAATTTTATTCTGAAGGGGATGAGTCTATTACTTTTAGATATTATCTGTTAACAATTAAAAGAATAAAAGAAGGACTTGATATTGGAAGGTGCTTTAAAGTGACTATTTTATCGGAATTGGTTTTTTTTTACTTCCTTACTCGAGGGGGTAATATTTCTGCCATTTTTACTCAGTGTTAACTATTATTTCTCAACATCTTGGGACTAGATGGTTTATCTGGTTTATATTTACTCCTGTTTGAATTGTTAGTTTTTTTTTTTTTAAAGTGTCTAATAATCTGAAGTTCTTGTTAAATCAAAAAAAGTCATGAAAATAGGCTTATGTCCACTTATACGTTGGTATGAAAGGCATTGGCTAGCAATATCGAGAAGAAAAAATATTGTATTCTGTAACATTTACTAAACTACTGTTTTCAAAAGAAAGCCATAGTAGTAGTAAATAAAAACCACTTTTGATACCTATTTAGTGTCTTTCAGTAATAAATAAAAAAATAGATGATATGTAAGTTACTTAGCTTTAAAAAGGTAAATTTTATTCAAAATAGAGATAAAAGAGTGGTAATTTCCCAGTTATTGCTTATTGAACCAGCCCCCTGGTATGCAGGGGTAGAACCCAATTGTGTCTTTGCGTTTGGTGATGTAGTTGGTTAGGAGTCTTGAATGTTGCTGCCATACTGCCACCGCGGGGAGGAGCAGAAGGACCATTGGTGTCGACTGTAACAGGATATTGTTGGACTTCTGGGTTAAGTTCTTCAGCACCACTATTATTGTTATTGTTGTTAGAACCATTGTTAGAACCATTGTTAGAACCAGTGTTAGAACCATTGTTAAAACCAGTGTTAGCAGCATTATTCATACCATTATCAGATTCACCGATGGAACTAACTTTACCAGAATTACTGTGTTAGTAACTGTCATTGGAAGTTTAACTGCATGTTGAGCTGTATCTGTTTGGTAAGCGTTACCTCGAGTTAACGTTTCACTTACAGTTCCTTTGTTAATAACTGGAAAAGTGTTTTTTTAAGGGAGTTCACTTAAGTCAACAATTTTATGATCAATAACTGTTGCAGTATCAAATATATTAGTTGACTTTACTTGATTAATATTATTATTACTTTTCTCAACATGTTCAACAGTGTGAGGAGTGGATGCCACTTTCTTGGAAATGTTGTCACCGTTATTTTTCGAGTTATGGGCAGATTTAACGATATGGACAGATGCTACAACATGAGCTGAGTGTAATCTTGTAGCTATTCTAGTATTGTTGTTGTAGATGAATGAGGCAGATAAAGAAGAATGCACAGATATTGGGTTATCTGAAAGTAATCTTGTCTTAGCAGCTTTGGAGGATGTAGACGTAATACTGGAGATAACAGAAGAATTAGGAGATGAACTAGTATCCTCTAGTGAAATGCTCGAGGAGATTGTAGAGGAGGCATAAAGGTTTACTGAACTTGAAGAGCTGCCCTGTTTCTTAGTTGCGTAAGAAGCCACCATGGATGAAGAAGGTGCGACAGAACTCACACTTGATCTTGTTTTAGTGATACTTGAGCTCACAGGAGAACTAGATTTAGAAGGTTTGGAGGAGGTTAATTCAGAGGAGGTTAATTCAGAGGAGGTTAATTTAAAGGAGGTTAATTCAGAGGAGGTTAATTTAAAGGAGGTTGATCTAACAGAACTATATTCCACAGAAGAACTAGATTTAACAGAACTTGATGAAGATTTAATAACAGAAGAGTTGAAGGACATTCACCGGATTCGTAAAAAACAAAAACTGCATCTTCCATATTCACAACAGTACCGTCTGGCGCAGTAACAGACATTTTCATATGGGCATCACCACTAGAACTAGCAACAATATATTCAAAGGGGTAAAACTTACCAGCCTCATACGAAAAACCAATGTAATTATAAACCGCGTCTGTTTTATCACAAAGGTATTCTGGGAAATATCGACATTGAAAGACAGACACTTTGTTACAATCAAAAGCCCAACCATCACCGGTAAATGCAGCACAACATGCTGAACACTCTTCGTATCTAAAAGTGTAAACACCGAACTGCGAAGCAGAAAAGTAAAATCTAAAATCTCTAATAAAGTTTGTAGAGTAACCGCTCTCAGGAAAAGTAGATTGAGCTTCAGACTCAAACTTGTTGGTGCAGACCGCACCACCAGCATATTGTAAATACCTATCAACACTCTCCGTGGCGTTAACACAGTCGATTGAGCTCGAAAGATCCACTTGGCATTTTGGATAATACTCCACGAGATCATTGGAGAGGTTAGATATAGTCGTTGTAAATAATAAAGGTTGTTGCAAATATGTATTGAAAAAAATAAAAATCATTGGAAAATGTAGAATTGAAATCTAACTCAAATGTATTCCCCAACATCCGTGGCTTCTTTGATCTTAGACATACAATATCATCACAGGCGCAATTAGACATTTTTTGGGTGTTGCATTCTTGTAAACTAGAAAAAATAATATAGTAGTTATCAATTTAAACATCATTATTGAGTC
This sequence comes from Monosporozyma unispora, assembly GCA_003708525.3. NCBI lineage: Eukaryota > Fungi > Ascomycota > Saccharomycetes > Saccharomycetales > Saccharomycetaceae > Monosporozyma > Monosporozyma unispora. Next base: position 17,637 of record PPON03000019.1, on the reverse strand, counting down.
TTGAACTGCTTCTAGATTTTGGATTATGGTATCAAGAGGCAATTAAATCACAAAATCCTTTAATTTGGGTCAACAATTCTCAGCATTTCATATCTAGATTTTCAAAAGACCTCTATGAAATAGACAGCCGTTTTTTAAGGATAGAGTTCTAGCAAATAATATGAAACTGAGGAAATTGCCGATCATTTACCTTGTAAGTAATATTTTGTTTTGTTTTTTGAATTTCCTGAGAACCGAGGAGGATGTATGATATCATACTGGAGAATGTCTATCTCACTCTTAAATGACTTTCTTACTTTTTATTTATTGCATCCAAACAAACAAATTGTTACACTTCGAATAATAGAAAAACGCATTGTGAAATGTATACATATGCAGAGTTGAGATTTACTAAAGAATATGATAAGCAGTTAAGCTAGAAATATCACGGGGAGTTCTCTAGTTAGCAGCCCAGAATTCTTGGGCGTTTTGTTATTGTTGCTTCCGGTGATGTTCCACTTTTTAATTTGACAAAGTAGATACCTTTCCGATCTTGCGGTTCCCAAAACGGAAAGTATTGTGATATAACATAGGAAGATCATTTCATCAGTCAAGTAGAGTTTCAGTATTTAGTTTGTAAATTTCACCATTGATTGCATCACAAAGTGTGTGCAATCCCGACGATTAAATTCGACACTGCACGTATGGTCTACTTTTAGATAAATGTGTTTTTGAGCTTAGCCATTTAGATATCTATAAATATGAATAGCAGTAAGCTTCAGTGGCGTCGAATACTTGTATAGAAAATGAATTGATGGAGTACTGTTGAAATTTCATTTAACAGCATTAAAAATATCAGTTTAGATAACTATTTATTTTATAATAAATTCTTGATTTCAACGACATTTTGTATCTGGTATAAGGACTTAAGAATAGAGAAAACAATTAAGTACCAGAGGTAAGATATATTAGGTATATCTTTGGTGGTCCCTTTTTTTTATACATTTTTAAATCAATCTTGAAGTAATCTGTTCAACATTAGTTCTGGCTTCTTTTTGAAGATCTTTAAAAATTTAAACGCGAACAACAAGAAAGAAAAGACTATACATTTAAACTGACTATTTCAAAGATAATCCTTTAACCAATTATCAAGTTATGGTCGATGATATCTCTTCAAGAATTCTACAAGATTCAAGATAAAATATATGATAATTTTAACCATGAGCTAGATGATGTAAAATATATCAATAAGAATATACTTCAGTTTGAAACTTTCCTTCAATCTAATTTTGTTATAAGAAATGTACAAAGGATTGACCTAACTGATACCCCACTAAACATGACATATGATAGTATTATTGAATATGCGATTAAAATCTTATTCCAAAAGGACTTATTCAATAACGTGCTATTATTTGGTCTTAAAAATGACTTTCAAAATGATGTTGCCAAACCATTTTTTTCTCGTACTCCAAACACCTGTATTAAAGAATTACAAGGTATCCATTGGAAAATGCTTCATGATATTATTGGAACCAACAGATTTGTGGATTGTTTAATAAACTGTTCTGTATTCCAATTAAGTGGTAAGAAATGGATCCAGGTGATAGGTAATCGTGCCAATAAACCGAATGCACCACCAGCATGGTTCTTAAACAAGAACAGAGCCACTAAACAATTGGAAACAGTGTATATCAAAACGTTTCTATACAAGACATATACTAAATTCGGATCCTTCAATCCATTACTTGATAAAATGTCACTGCCTGAATTAAGACAGACTTTATATCGTACTGATTCGATGGTTTTAACTAAAAAGCACAGGAAGAAAATTGATCATCTTTTAAATCTGTTAAGGAAAAATTGTACAAAACATAATAATTATTTGCCCATGTTAAATAACATCTGTCCGACTATGCCCATAGACAAAACTACACACCATCTAGATATGCAGAGTTCGAAGAAAAGTGTAACAAAATTTGTTGTTGTAGTACTAGAAAAACTAATTCCTTTGGCGATGTTTGGTTCCAAACATAATAAATCTAAAATGCTTGCAGTTGTGTCTGATTTGGTTAATTTACCTGCGAGCGGCATGATTCATATTAACGATATTATGACAAAGATCAAGATTAAAGACCTTAACTTTCTATATGGTGGTATTGGAAAAAAAGGTCATGAAGAAACAAGAACATTATTCAAAAATTTTGCATTATGGTTACTATCTTACTTTGTTCCAAGAGTTATCAAATCTTTTTTCTATTGTACAGAAGTTTCCGCATCCACACTTGTGGTTTATTTCAGACATGATGTGTGGAAAACGATTACCACACATTTTATTCAGGAATATTTTGCTGAGCATCTAATAGAAAATGTAAGATGCAGAAATCATAGTAGTTTTTTACTTTCATCCTATAACCACAGCAGAATGAGAATTATTCCAAAGAAGGCCAATGGAGAATTCAGATTGATCTCTGTCCCTCACAAAGGCATAGGTGAAGAAGAGCGTACAGCCTTCAGAATTGGTAGAATGAAGACAAACCTTCCAATACAAGCAATATTAAATCATATCCGTCATAAGAGAAAAACAGATTTTGAAAAAATTGATTCACCATTTCAAATTGCTGATAAATTGTGTACATTTAAGAAAAGTTTATTAAAACAACAAAATGCACTTCCTGAATTGCATTTCATGAAATTCGATATTGCATCATGTTATGATTCAATCCCAAGAAGGAAACTTCTCGCTGTTTTGAATGATTTAATGAAAGAAGAAACCAATTTTTATGTTAGTACATATACAATTCATAATCCTTGGGATGGAAGGTTTAAAGTTAAACGACTGGTTAATAGTGACAGAAAAAAGTCTACTGATAGATTGAAAATTGATTCCAATCAGGAGTTTTTCTTTACTACTGATGCCGTTGTAGATGCTGTGAAATATGAACTTTTTGAAACAACTCTTTGGGTTGATGATAAATGCTATTTTAGAAAGGATGGCGTATTTCAAGGTTCAAGTTATTCCCCACTACTTGTTGATATTTTGTATGATGATATGATCCAAACTCATACCCAGTTTAAATGTCTAAAAGGTGAGCAAAATCTTATTATTAGAATTGCAGACGATTTTCTTATTATATCTACTTCTCATGAGCAAATCATGAATATAAAAAAACTTACTCAATCAGGTTTTGGTGAATATAACGCAAAAGTTAAGAAAGAGAAAATTGTTGTTACAGGTTCTCAAGTGACAACCAAAGACGACACTGTACTTCAATTCTGTGGGCTTGATATTGATATTAAAAAATTGGAATTATGGAAAAGTAAACAATCTCTAAATATTCCTTTAATTGATGCTTCTTCTCCGATAGGAACTTACCACCGTTTAATAGAGTTGTTTAAACTAAGGCTTGAATATCATATATTTAATGGTGAATTAAATTCCCTAGACACTATCAAAAACCAAATTAAAATACTAATGGAAAATATTAGTGATACATTTATAAAGGCCTTCAAAAAGAAGCCGGTTGAAAGAAAGGCATTCTTTGAATTTATCCGTAATATTATCTCAAACCTAGTAGCATACACATCAAATATTGATTTTAAGAAAATACGTTACGCAGAAATGGCAAGAATAATGGCTAAGGAGGAATTTAAGAAGAGATTGAAAACATCTAAGTTGAAATATCAGAATATCATTAACAGTATGGATTAATTACACCACAATATTTACCATTTGGTTTACCAGATACTCCTTCAAATAAAAGAATATCATGATATCTGCTGGAAATCAAGTATGAGTGGTTTTGATAAATAAATAAATCATTATTCACCCAAATCATTACAATTAATTGTTGAGAATCCTTCAGATTACCTTATACGGTATTATTCTCTATAATGTGATCAGTCAATCTCTTCCAATAGGGAAAATTATATTCCTTGCTGCAATCAAGCATATCAGTATATGCCGATAATTTTCCCACTGCATTCCTCTATACATATTGAAAATATTTCCATATACTTTATCTTGGTATGCTCAAATTAAATCCATTATAGATCATGCTTTATTTAAACCAAGAGAAATCAACCTATAATAGATCTTATATTATACTAATAACTATAAAACATTTAAATTAAGATGAGTTATTTAATTAAGATTATACCCGATGCCTCTTTTTATCAGCACTCTTATTCAAATACAATTTTTTTTTTTTGGATCAATTACACCTTGTAAGTTGTTTTGCGGTATTCATCGCCATATCTCCAATACTAAACATCTTTAATATACAATTATGACTTGGTTTATCAATTTTATTGTAATATTTATCTTAATTATATTGTTCCCATTTTTTTATATACGAAAAAAGTTTAAACAAGAAATCCATCTCCTTTGCAGTTATCCAAGACAAATCCAAAGAATAGCAGACATATCCAAAATAAAACTGAATATACATTTCCAGAATCTATTTATAATAAGTAAATATCCATTTTTGTTGTGGTGTGAGAAACTCTTAGCAGATTTATCTCAGTTCACAACCACAAAACGGTCAAAGAATTCAGTTAATGTGCTAAATGTTATATATAAATATGCACCACTAGGTCCCATACGACAAATAACTGGTACAATACTTTTGTACAATGACAATATACCTTCCTCCTTTCTTATTAAATTAATTGCTTGGATTGACCAACGATATTTTTTCAATGCGTCTACATTACCATTTTGAATTCTACTTTTCACCACATCAAATGGAAGACTGAAGAAGCAGCTGAGACATCCACCCAGTGAACCAGCAATAAGTTTATTTGTTGTTTTGGATGAATTTGGGAAATATGTATTAAGTAGATTGTTTATTTGGAAAATTATTCCAAAGTAACCAGCGTTCCAAACTAAATGTCTCCAAACTGTAGGTTCCCAACCAAGCATCATGCCCTTAGGCCCATTTTGTTTTATAATACTTTTAAAACAATTTATAAACGATTTGTCTGTTTGCTCAACATTCTGTAATCTAATCTTTACCAATTCAAAAGGTGTCACCAAGAAGGATTCAACCACACCAGCAGATGCGCCAGCCAACAACGAAATTGTTTGATTGACAGTGGATACATTTAATGATTCTTGATAAAATTTTTGAAAAAAATCATTACTTGCAAACTTAATGGCCCTCTTTGGTGTTTCTAAAATGATTGGTGATACAATACCTTTATATAGGTTTGGAATACCTTCCTTTTTGATTATATTAACTAATGTTTTAATCATCGTATGATCTGGTTTTATATTAGTTGAATTATGCTTTAAGCTAGTTTTTATTTGCATTCTTGTTTTAACCACATCAAGAGGATACATCATACAAATTTCTGAGATACCTGCGCATGCACCAGCCATTAAATGATATTGGAATGGTAACGAGGCCATTGTGAACTATGTTAAAGTATACTTTATTGCTATTGAATTTTGATCTTTAAAAGAAGACCAAATAAATTCAACAATTACGAAGTTCCATATCATCTCGTTTTATAATTCATTACTAAGATCAATCAAAGGCAGTTTAAAATTTTTATTTTCCTTAACCGCTTGGTATTTATTGATTAATGGCTTTATCTTTTCTTCATATGTTAGATATGGGTAATTTCCTAATTGGGAAATGAGCTCTACAGTTTTATAACTAAAAGCACTATTAATATGACTATCAAATAATTTATACCAAAAAAAGTTTTTTACTGTGTGACTATTCACATATTTCAGACCTATGCATGACGGGTATTCTCATGACATCATGTTAGTTTGCTTGAAAATATTTCAATGGTATAAATACTCAATTATATTTGGTTGAATTTTAATTCTCTTTTATGCGATTCTTAAGCAAATTCATTTTCAAAATAACATTTTACAGTGAAGTAAATTGTGACCATGATTTCTTCAAGTGTATTATCAATTTCTAGAAAGAATTTTACAAGATTTGTTCAAACAACTGCTACAAATACAGTAATTTTGAAAGCTTTGTCATTGAAAGAACCAAAACATGATTGGACCCGAGCTGAACTTACTTCTATCTATGAATCTTCATTATTAGAATTAGTTCATAATGCACAATTACAACATCGTAAATTTCATCAACCAAATAAAGTTCAAATGTGTACACTTATGAGTATTAAGACTGGTGGTTGTACTGAGGATTGTAGATATTGTGCACAAGCATCATCAAATCATACTGGTATTGAAGCTGAAAAATTAGTTGATGTGAAGAAGGTTGTTGCTCAAGCCAAAGAAGCTAAAGAACATGGTTCCACTAGATTTTGTTTAGGTGCTGCTTGGAGAGATATGAATGGTAGAAAATCTGCATTAAGAAAGATTTCTGATATGGTTTCTCAAGTCAATGAATTAGGTTTAGAAACTTGTGTTACTTTGGGGATGATTAATGAAGAACAATCGAAACAATTAGGTGAAGCTGGGTTAACCGCTTACAATCATAATATTGATACCTCGAGAGAACATTATAAGAAAGTTATTACATCAAGAACTTATGATGATAGATTGAAAACTATTGGTAATGTTCAGAAGAGTGGTGTTAAAGTTTGTTCTGGTGGTATTCTAGGTCTTGGTGAAAGTGCTGATGATAGAGTTGGATTTTTGGAAACTTTGACTAATATGAATCCACATCCAGATTCTGTACCAATTAATAGATTAGTACCAATTAAAGGAACCCAAATTGTAGAAGATTTAGCTAAGTCAAAAGTGAAGAAATTGACCTTTGAAGATATTTTAAGAACCATTGCGACTGCAAGAATCACAATGCCTCATTCAATTATTAGATTAGCCGCTGGTAGATATACAATGAAAGAATATGAACAAATTATGTGTTTCATGGCAGGTTGTAATAGTATTTTCTCTGGTAAGAAAATGTTAACTACATTATGTAATGGTTGGGAAGAAGATAAAGCTATGTTGGCTAAATGGGGGTTAACAGTTTTAGAACCATTCGAACAAAATTTAATTAAACCAGATGAGGAGTAAGTCCTTCTTGTAGAAATTATTTATTAATGTAACGTAATCTTTATAATAACAACAGTGTTTTGTTTTGAATGGAAGATATGTATTTAATGAATATTATATATACAAAAATAAATAATAATAGATTGGAAAAGAATAAATAATAAGTTAAGTGATTAAAAAATATCATTATAAATCAGATTTAAATGGTAAATTTGATACATCACCTAAAGCTACAAAATTAAATTTATCTAATTTGAAGTTTTTAATCTTATCAATATTTTCTAATTCTGGTGATTCTAATTTCGTTAAAGCCACACCACTAGAAATATCCACACCACCCTTCAATTTAGATACAATTTCTTTAACTTCTTTAGTGACCACTGTAGCATCATCATTTTGAATAAATAACTTAAATAACCCATAAGAATTATCAAATAAACCTACTTGTGCTCTAACACTATATGGGAATAAAGCCGAGTTTAAGTAAGTAGCTAACACTTGATAAGTCGGGATAGTGGATTTATCAGCAATTGGAATCCCGATAGCTGCCACAGATGGACCATGTGCTCTTAATCTTGTTTCACCATCTAAAGAAGCCTTTGGTTGCACAGTAGGTTTTAAAGATTGACCCGCTGGTAAAGTATTTATTAAAGAATCCGAGATAAATCTTTTTAAATCAGCTTCATTAATACCGGTACCAATAATATCAAAATTATCTCTTGTATATACTTTGTTTGCAAATGCTTTAATATCTTCTAAAGTGACATTTTCTACACCATCATAAAGAATTGGTCTAGATAATCCATCATTATGATATGTCACTTGAAATAATAAATCGTTTGCATTCCAAATTGGATCCCTGGAGGCTTGTGCCAAATCATAATTAGCAGCAGGTAAGACAGATTCCACTAATTCATGTGGTTTGAAAGAGGTCTTATATAACACATTACCTAAAGTTTCAACAAAATAAGGTAATTGTTCTTTTAAGAAAGTAGCCTTTAAAGTAATAAATTCTCTACAAACCACAGATTCCACGGTACCACCTAATAATTCAGATTCTCTGACTAATCTTAAAGAGGATTTAGCATTTGTGGTTTGGAAATTAAATCTGTTTAAAAGATGAGATACACCATCTTTGGGACTATAACGGGACCCGGCATGAACTTTAACAACTAAAGTGGACAATTTCCCTGGTTTGTCCACGGCACTCACAGTGTAGTTTCTCACTAATTGTAATCTTGATAACATCTCTCTTGATTGACTCCTTCTGATGACCACTTTGAAGACTAATTTATCAATCCTTTGTAACCACTTTTGTTATATCTTTAAATATCTTTAAATTATGGAGTTTTCGAATTTTGTTAGCGGCCCTCAATAAGGCCTCTAATTGGTGCAATTGTTTACTATGAAGCCTGAGAGCCGGGTAGCGATATTTTTTAAAAATCTGAAAAATTTCAAAAAACAAAAAAGTGAAAAAGTAAAAAAAATCGATGAGCTTTTTGTTGATTTGAATTTAAACGTTTGATGAGTGAATAGATCCATTGACAGGTAGAAGCACTAGAGACAAGAGTGTACTGATCAGTGGAAAAGGTAAACTAAACAAGATGGACCTTACTTTAACTGCAATTACAAACAGTGTGGAACAAAAAACGGAGGCGAACGGTGGTCAAACGAGTGGGAACAAGGCAATTATTGATGCACAACTACAACAAATTAATGGTGATGATGGTGCTGTGGAGAATCTAGGTAACGGGTTAGATAACCAATCTGTAGACATCTCCACTTTAGAACAAAGATCAAGAAATCCCGAGAGCTTTTTATGGTCAGAATTGATTCAATCTCATTTTGGTGGGAAGGCCCTAGCAATTATGGATTCTTTAATGGCTTTGGGGAGATTATCTGCAAGCCAATTACGTGATAAGAACCCAAATTTCACTTTAAAAGAAGTTAAGTTAATCCTCGTCTCTTTACTTCAATTACGATTAGTGAAATCTGTTGACGACACTTCTTTAGGGAAAAGAAAGATTACTTATTATTTACATGATGAAGAAGGTTTATACATTCTTTTATATTCTGGTTTGATCTTAAATGAAATTAATGAAAAATTCCCGAATGCTTCATCAAAGGAAGAAATCACAAACGATCAAGCTTCAGCTGCCACCATTGTGGAAAATATCATTGCTGTGGGATCACTATCCTTAAAGGATTATTTAACAAGCTGTGGTTCTCAAGCGCCAAAACATGATATCATAGCTACATTTGTGAAATTAATTGAATCTGGTTATTTGATTCCAATTAATAAATTAAATTATACACCATTAAATGATCTTTGGAATTTAATTTATGAAAAAGAATATAAGTTAATACCAAGAAATTCACCAATGTCAGATTTAAAAAAAAGGAATGAAGCTAAAGGGAAAGCTAAATTACAATTCTTGGATTTAATTGGTAATGTAAATGATTTGACAAAGACTATTATGGTGGATCCAAAGACGTCTTTAAAGACAGTGAAACCATTAATTCCATTAACTTTCAATTTAGAAAGATTCTTAAAATCAAGGAGATCAAAACAATTAATTAAATTCGCTAAATCAAGACTTGGTGGTATGTCTGCCATTGTTTATAAAACTGCTTTAGCAATCACTGAACAAAAATCACCAAATGTGGTCAATCCAATGTTTAAAACAGGTCTTTTACAAGATTTAGATGAAGCAGAAAGTTTTCGTGAAGAATCAATTTTAGAAGAAGAAAAGACTTCAGGGTTATCCTTTAGTGCCCTGGATATTTCAAAGCATTTGCCAAAAGATATAGATTTACGTGGTAGTTTAGTTGCCCTTCATAATAGAGATAAAAATAATAATAATAAACGTAGTAATCCAAGTAGTGACTCTGAAAATATAAAAAAAAAGATAAAAACTGAAGATGGGTTTGTCATTCCTGCTTTACCAAAACACATCACTGATAAGATTCAAGATGAAGATGTAGAGGAAAATGTTGAAGAAGAAGAACAAGAGGATGATGCAATGATGGATTTAGATTTTGATGAAGATGACACAGATCCAAGATCTATCACGTATATTCAGGGTCATTTGAAACTTTTAGCTAAATCTTCAATGCCATTTTTACAAGAATCCAAACCAGGTGTTTATCATATTCCATACACAAAGCTAATGGAATCATTAAGATCTACAAATTATAACTATTTGATTGCATCCACTCTAGGTCCATCTGCTATGCGTATATGTCGTTGTATTGCTGCTAACAAGTTGGTTTCAGAAAAAGTTATTAATTCAACTGCTTTAATGAAGGAAAAGGATATTAGATCTACAATCTCTTCTTTAATCAAATATAATGTTGTCGAAATTCAAGAAGTTCCAAGAACAGTGGATAGATCTGCTGCTAGAGCCGTTTTTTTATTTAGAATTAAAGAAAAACACTCTTATGCTTTTATGAGACAAAACTTGGAATGGAATATTGCCAATCTATTACATAAGAAAGAGACTTTAAAAGAAAACAATGCTACTTTACTGATGAAAGCTAACAGAGAAGATGTTAAAGGGAGAGAAGCAGAACTTTTATTGCCAAGTGAATTAAATCAATTGAAAATGATCAAAGAAAGAGAATTGAATGCCTACGTTCGTATCTCGAGAGTTATTTCACTTTGGGAAATATTTAACTTTATATAATAGATATTTTTTATACTAGATTTGCATTTAATACAATAGAACACATTTATTACTTATAAATATATGAGTATATAAAAGTTAAAAGCATTCTTTCAATGATTTCACTGCATTCTTGTTCCATGGACATAAGAATAAACTTCTTTGTATATTGGCCAAGTTCCCAATTTTACAATATGCATTACTTAAATCTTCAACATTAACTTTATTTTGACCATTGGTCATTAATCTTTGTTCAATTTTCTTGTCTACACCACTCCACGAGTTATTATTATTAGGAGAAAAGAATGCAGTTCTTTGCATATTTATATTATGACTCTTCTTAGGATATATTCTATCACAAATTTGTTTAATCAATTTTGGAACTTCTTTATGTCTATCTGATTCTAATTGTTTTAATGTCAAGTCGTTGAACTTATGTAACATTGTTTTCATACTACTGGTGTCATCTTCCAAAATGGCTATTACTGCAATGGTTAAAGTAACCATTAAATCAAATCCATTCTCCTCAATATATTGGACTAATTCTTGTATAGCAATGGTTTGTGTATCTTCAGTACCAACATCAAATAATACTTTTGCAATCATAATAACAAAACTAAAAATATTCTTCCCATCGTTCAACAGTTCTTGGAAGTGGTTGATAGTTTCATCAAAATTACCTAAGTAGAAATTTGAAAGACCTAAACAGATATGGTTTGATAATTGAGCAAATTGACTTTTTTCTGAATATAGATCAGCCAATATACCATTTGACAAATCCGAATTTTCAATGGACTCTGTATATTGACCAAACCCTAATTGAATTCTTGCTAATTGGGCTTTAATGATACCATAGTTGAACAATTCGTTTTCATCTTGTGATTCATCAAATCTTTTCTCGAATATCTCAGTTAGCTTACTGGCTAGAGTGTTGGCCATCTTGTAGTTGTGCAATCTTTCCAACACCATTAAAGCACATTCTAATGCAAAAGTATCATTAGGACGCTTCTTAAAGTACTGTTCTAAACCGGCAGCAATGGCAGTCAATTCTTCAATAGCTTCAATATCTCTTTCATCATTACCATGGCCGATTCTCTTTCCAAGAATACTCTTGGCATACAATAGTTGAGTTAATCTGGATCTACCATTTGATAAACTGTAAGAATGAGCATACATTTGAGAACTGCCACTGAAATCATCCTTCTTTTCAAGCACCAAAGCCATACCTAACCATGGAGAAGAACTTTGCGGTTCCAAACTTTGCATTCTCTTCATTACGTCACTGGCAAAATCGACATCGTTATTCTTAAGACCCAACATGGCCAGGTTAAACCAAATAGAAACATCTTTTGGAGAATAGGATATAGCCTTGATAAAAGAATGTTGAGCAACACGATAGTTAACATCCATAGTAGCAATACCTAAACCAATCCAGGCTTCAATGGTATTAGATTGGTACTTGATAGCTTTTTTGAATGAATGAATGGCAGCATTTCTAAATTTCTCTTCCTTCAACGTAACATACGTAATTAATTCAGAGATACCAATATTGCACCAAACAGAGGATCTAACTGTACCAGACAATTGTTCAAAATCATGACTCACCAAGGCTAATTTGGAAGCCAAAACCAAAAACATACAAGTAATATGAATGTTACCAGGAGATTCGCTGCTTAGAATATTTTCTAATGTAACACTGTCAACAGAATCAATCTCTTCACTTGACGTATATTCAATGGATTGGAAAATACATACGAGCGCTTCTAGTGGTAGTTGGTCAATTTGTGATTCCACAAGGATATATAGATACAGTGTCTTGGACAGAGAAACCCACATGTTTTGGCTGTTGTGCTTCAGTTCAGTTATGATGTGTTGGAAAAGAGTAATGCTTTCAGAAGCAATTGAAATTGACTTTTGCAAGTAGTTTTGATAGTATAGATCATATGCATACTGGACAAGTGTAGTGGCAAGAGTGGATTGAAATGCAATATTGTCTGGTTCAACTTTAGTGATTATTTTTAAAATATCAATTGCAGTGGCATACTCACCCATAGATGACTGAGAAATAGAGTTGAAATACTTGGCATATGAATGAGACGGATCTAATTCAATGGCTTTTTCAAAAACTTTAATAGAAGCATCAATTCTACCACTGGCATAGTATGCTTGACCTAAACCAACCCACGATTCGACGTCAGAAGAGTCCACACGAATAGCAGATTGAAACCATTCAATAGATTGACTTTCTTCTTGTTTTTCCAAATAAGCAATGCCGATAACTCTGTATGGCCAGTTAATATATCTAAGTTGGGTTTTCACAGATTCACATTTAACCAATCTTTCCGCAATTTGAGAAGCAGCATTCCAGTTACCATTTTCAGTGTAGATTTCAGCAATGAATTTAGCAGCCACAATATCGATGAAATCTAATTCAAAAGATTTGTAATAACACTTGTAAGCCCTGGTCTTGTCTTGGTAGTAATTTGAGTATATATCACCTAAGGTAGAATAACTTTTTGCAAACCCATCTGGATTGAACTTGATTATACTTACTAATATTTTAAAAGCGGTCTTTACAAGATCCATATCCTTTTCTTCCTGATAGTCATATTTCATTAAATAAACCTTGGCTTGTCTCCACAAGTTTTCTGATTTGAATAAGATCATTCTAATATCAACACCTTCCGCTTTAGAAACAACATTATTCAACTGTTTCAAAGAGCTATCGAAATCATTCAAATGGGCTTCAGTCCATGCTAATTGGGACATAACCTCTAGATTATTAGGTGCCTCCTTGATTACATCTATTAATAACAAATGAGCATCTTGCCAGTTTTCCCTTTCAATGGAAATAATGGCTTTGCCCAATTTAGCATGAATATTTTGTTCATTTTCCTTTAGAATCTTGTCATATAAAGAAATAGCATATTTGTGATTCTTTGGTGCTTCAACATAAGTGTAACCAGTTGCAAGTGCCAGTGTCAAATCGTTTTTTGTATATGATAAGTCTGCACCATAATCTCTCATGTTTAGAGATACCACAGAAATACCAGATTTAATAAAGGGTAAAGCCACTTCATATTCTTTGTTTAGGATGTAATATTGGGAAACTACACGGTATGCTAATGTACTGTTCTTCACTTTACTAATATTGTCCATTAGTGTTATTGAAATTTCTTCTTCAGATAATGTTTGATCGTTATTATTAACATCATCCGTCTCTAACATATCATCTAAGTCAGCATTGTCCTCTTCCGTTTCCTCTTTAGTCTCGATAGTAGGAATATTGACTTTTTGATCTTTAGAAAGCTTTTCATTGAAGTCTATAATTAATTTTTTAGAATCGTAATCTGAGAAACTGGAATTCAACCAGACGTAAAGAATACTTGCTAATGGCTCCTTTGGGAACTGGGTGAAAAACTTCAAGATTAATTCTGGATCGATAGAATTAATATCAGTGAAGTCGCTCCAATCAAAATAATATTTCCAGCATAATAGGGACTCTGTCCCAACTACTACCATACCATCAACAATATCTTTTAATTCTTTGAAAAAACTTTGTTTTTGTTCATTGTCTGGAATTGACCTAAGAATCTTGATTTTATATTCTAACCATTCTTGTTCCCATTTTTGTCTTTCTGTATCATCATCTATTAAATTAATCAGTTGGTTATAGTAATTTGTAAGCTGAGATTCTTTGTAAATAGCCCAAGCGGAAAGATTAATCTTTAGTTGATATTGTGGGTCATTACTACTCAACTTCATCCTTTCATTACTTATTTTAGAGGAGACCAATTTCTCTTCATTAATTTTGGCTAACTTAAGTAATTGTAATAATGCTTCTAAAGGAGTCATTAAATGTCTACCTAAAGTTTCATATGGTCTTTGACCTGGGATGTAATGTTTGTAAAATGTTAATAAGAAGTTGAGATCATCTTGATTTTGTCTCTTCACAGTTCTTACCAAGTCTATCAATTCCACTTGAGATTGCTCATTAGTCAATAGACAATTCATATATTCATCAAATAATTCAAATAACTCTTCAAAGGAGATTAGTTGTGGAACTAAATGTGAAAATTTATTTGGATTTAAAAACAGTTGGAAAAGACCCTTCCATGCTAATAAATTTGTAGGTTGTATAGTGGTTGCTCTGATGTAGTATTTTAATGCATTTTTATAAACTACTTCTATATTTTTCACATCGTCACTATCAGATATGGAGGCATATGATTTACCTAAGAAGATCAAAGCGAAATAATTCTCTTCATCTAATTTTAACACTTTCAATGCAACTTCAATGGCATCCTCATAATATCCATTAGACAATTCTGTCTTTGCCTCTTTCAACAATTGTTTAATTTCACTCTGAGACATTGAAGATTTGGTTGTATTGTTGTAGGATTTCTCTTTGTTGATTGATACAGAGTGATTAAAGATTTCAATGTTTTATAAATTGAATAAATTTCTGTGAAAAATGTAATGTAGCTAACCACGCTATAAACTATAATCAAAAACAAAAACAACAAAAAACATAAAGCATAAAACAACAATGGAGCATAGTCAGTCTATCACGTTTAATCAATTAAATCAAGAATATATATCACGTTTGAAAGATGCATTTCAAATGTTTGACGACGATGGAGATGGAATTATAAATAAAGAAGATTTAGTGAAATCATTGGTCAGTGTAGGTAAGATTGTAGATGAAAATGATCCTATACTAAACAAAATGTTAAGTGATAAAGATTCAATAACGTTTGCACAATTCTTGAATGTTATGAGTGAAAAGAGTGGTGAATTTGATGAAGAACTTTTAGAAAAATCGTTATCTCAAATTTGTAATGATGATAATAATAATAATAGTGATGCTGGATCAGGGAAGAATAAGAAATATGAAATCAATGAAGCAGAATTAATGAAATTAATGCAAGAAAATGGGGTAGAAGACATTCATGAATTTGACAAAATATTCCAAACTTTTGTAAAGAAAGGTGTATTTAGTGGGAAACAATTCTTAGATACAGTGTCTGAGAAATAAGTAATATTAATTTCTAATACGTTATTATTATACAACATATATATACCTTCTGTTACTCTTTTAATATACATATATATGCTAAATGTGATGATTGATTAGTTTGATTATAAATCAACGATTAATTCTTCCACACTCCAATCTTCAAAAGAACCATCTGGTAAGTATCTTCTAATAACTAATGGAATCTTCTTTTCAGCTAATTCTTTCATGGCAATCTTTAATGGATCAGTTTCACCTTCTAAATCAACAAAAACTGGAGCATTCATAGAAATTTGTAAAGCCCTAGTCCCTAAGATTCTGGCTCTTTCATATTTAGTCATATATGGAGTAGTAGATCTTTGATCTCTTGGAATAGCTTTTTCCTTTAAAGTCTTTCTTCTTTGAGTTTCTTGATCTTCTGGGATGGAACCGTCACCACCAACGACAATAGTTTTACCATCTTCAGTTTTTAACCCATCCGAACTACCTTCTTTGTTGTTACTATTTTGGTCCACTATCATATGGTGATCATCATCAGAGAAATGTTCTTGATCGAAATCTTCGAAATTTTCCATCCCATTGTCGTTAAAACCTTCTTCGTAATCGGACATCGTTGTTTAATTAAATGTTGGTCAATCGATTGATATTGAAACAGTTAGCTCATCTTAACTACATAATAGTATTTATTAACGTTGGTTTAACATCAAATTTCTTAATAAAAAATTCAATGTTAACAAAATTTTATATATTTTTCAGTCGTTGTGAACGAAGACTAGTTTAAAGGTATTGAGATGAAATTAAAGACATCAATTTGAGATGAGATAGAGATTGAGGTTTAGTTAGTTAGTTTTAACTATTAATGTCGTAGATTTGGAAAGGGATGAGTTTGGTATTAGTAAATAACATTTTCCGATGGTTGAGTGCTGAAAAGTGATACCATTATTATCATAATTCTTGTAATTTTAAAAAAAAAATTTTACTTATTCGATTGAAATATAATATCAAGTTACATGAGATAAATGCGTCACATTGGTCTCGAACTCTGGTATCATATTGAAATATTGGAAAAATATTATTGTTTAAGATTTTAAAATGACATTAAGTTAATTAACTAAGAATATATACTTATATATAACATTAGTCTCTACTTAAAGACACGAATCCAAATATAATAGATTACTTAATGAGTTCCATTACCGATAAGGCTACTGACGTACAGCAAAAAAAAGTTCCCGCTAAAGGCTGTTAACTGATTAACTCAATTTAAAAGGAAATAGTATATGTAACAAGATAACTGGGGATGCACTTTTAGATAAAGGAATAGTGTTGAAAAACATTAGATTTATATTTTCAAATATCATATAATGTTGGAAGATAATTTTAAATTTTCAAATATTTTACAAAACTAGCGAGTAATACAAACTATCGATAGATATCTATGTCACAATAAATACAGAATTGGTGCTTTATTTTTTTTCTTTCATTCTTATGTGTTAATACATTATATTGATAACGTGAGGCTGAGTTTACGAAGTGGTGAAACGGGCCATAATGGAAGCCGAATTTTAGGCTTAACTATGGAGATGAAATCGACTTCCTGAAGTTTGTCATCGACTCGACTTAAGCCCTGCAAAGCAAAAGGAGTTTTTCAGATATAATAGAATTTTGTGTGCTGCCATTTATAATAGTCATTTCAATTAAAGTATGGAAAATCTCCCAATCCATGTTCTTTGATAGAGGTGTTGCAAAATAGTAATTCCTTATAGTATAGTTGTAATATTAAATTAGGCCTTTGTAATTCTTTCACATAGTGTCATTTTCAGTTAGTTAATAGTGAAATATTGAATTATTGAGTAGTGGGATAATGTAGTCATATCTAGGTCCATGATCTGAAACTATAGTTCTATACAGCATATTAAGTCATATTTTCTTGGTATGTAGAGGTCTTGATGTATTTATCTTTGTCAAATGGTCGTATTTCACTT